>VXAU01005831.1:47091-138049 GCA_013399695.1 Formicarius rufipectus | reverse complement strand
TTCTTTTTTTTTAAGAGTGTGGTGAATAAATGTTTAGAAACAGTTTGGACAAGACAATCTCTTATTTAGATGCTAACTCCATGAGCTCTGACAAGAGCGAACCTTCAGAAGTTTTGAATGAAAAGAATGAAAAAAATTCATTCAGATCTAATCTAAGCCAAGATGGTGAGAGAACTATAAACTAAGCTTTCCATAATCAGTTTGTGTATATGCCCCCAAACAAAGAGTTAAGCCAAAAGAACCTGATGTATATCAAGTGTTTTATGAGCAAACTGGATCCTTGTTATTCACAGAGGATTATACTAATGTTTGAACTCCAAGGAAACATCAGGACAGGGTTTGTTTATGAAGTGTCATAGAGTGCAAAGGTCCTTTGCTTTTTCTAATGATTTTCTGAAGGAAGAGACTCAAAAGGATTTCAGCCTTCTGGGAGTAGCAGGTGCTTGGAGAGTCTATGGAACTGAGGGACTCAGAGAGTAAAAGGTAATGTGAAAGAAAACAACTCTTGCCATCTGAAATTTAAAAACAAACAAAACTTTAAAAATACCTTTTTTCATCAACTAGGAATAAGAAAAGGGTCAACAGAGTCAACCAGTTGCCCGAAAAGATAAGGGATAGAGCTACTTTCTTCCCTGTCTCTTGTTTCCTATCTATTCTGTGGAACTTTCCCTTCATCCTCTTTGTTGTATGATTAATATAAAGCTGCATGTTTCCTGCAGTAACTAAGTAGATTAGTTTCTTGTGAACAGAACAGCTACTTTAAAAAGGCCCTGTATCACTCCTGAAAACAGGAGTTAGGCACCTAAATAACTTACTAATCTCTGTTGAAAATTTCACCCTTAGCATACTGCATGCCTCTCTTCTCCATCTGCAGACTGGAGATAAGAGCTTTGGAGTGTTGTTGCTGCTGTCATCTTGGGAACGAGAGAGGTAGAGGAAAAAAAAAGCCCACAGCAACAGCGAGCACTCAAGCTGGTATAATGGCAGTGCTGCACTGATAGCATCCTCTTGTACACCGTACAAAAATGTTGCTGCTCATCTTATCAATTCAAGTACACTGATTCTCACCAATGGAGTATTTGACCTTCTGTGGCTTGTTTGAACCTTATGAAAACCTATACATAAAGTCATACAAATTAACGTGGGTACATTCCTGCTCCTATCAGGCTTCCTGTACACAGTGAAAATAGAATGTGAATTTAATGGAATAACAGATGACTATGTATTCTACAGGATCCCTTGTAAGACAGTCTAAGCAAGAGTTATCTCAAAGTTCAGTACCCTGCTAAGCAGAGCTGATGTTGACTGCTGTTAACCTCTCAAATTGCCTCTATCCAAGCAAAGGAAAACAAAAGCAGCAGGTAAAAGTACAGCTGTGGACTTAGGCTGAACCTGAAAGTGAAGAATTACAAGTGCAGAATGAAACACTGAGTCAGTTCTAATTTGGAGTAAAGATCTGTAAAGATCTAACAACACTTAGGACTTATGAGCACTTTCCAATCAGTTGTGGTTACTTCAAACTAGGCTGAAAGATTTATTTGGTCTGCAAAACAGAGAAAACTAAACCTGAAAGGCTTGGAAATTTCAATACCTGGACTTTCAGGTGAGACTTGGGGTCTTAAGTTGATGCACAAGTAAAAGATTTCATTGTGAAATCTGAAAATACACCTGAGTTTATAAATTTCAAATTGTATCCATTGACCCTTTATTGTTAAAACCAAAATAAAGTGCCATTTTTATTTACATTAAATTTTTAATGGACTATGTGGAACCACAAAAGATTACAGTTCCATGGTGTTTAATTTCTAACACTGGACCTACCAGATGAGAACTCCCCCTGAAATAGGAGGATTTGGCACCTATTTTTTCTTTCAATTTCACACCACCTCAGGCAGTAGTTCTGCCCCTAAGTCCTCTAGCTGTGAAAAGCATTTTCTACACACATTTCCTGTGCTGGTGAGGAAACCCTGGTTATGACTGAGCTCACATTTTTTGAATACTCATCTCGAATATAAGTGACCAGCAAATGGATGAGCATGTCCTTTGTTCTGGTGGGAGCCATGGCATCCCCCCAGGTTTTGCCCCTTCTCACCTTGGAGGAGGCAACTCCACTGCTTACACAGCACTGTCCTTATGTGCTTTTATGGCTATCATGAAGGGATCAAGTTCAACAAGCATCAAGCAACTGATACTTCTTAAAGTGTTTGCACACTGTTCAGCCACATCCCTTTGTCAAGTGCTGTGATGATGACATGAAACGCGAGCGCTGCAGGGTAGCAGTGCTATCCCATCCTAATCAATCAAACCCAGAGGCAGCAAAGCTCCCAGCAGTCAGAAGGCACAATCTAGTCTTCCAGGGTTTCCTCCAGACAAGGAAAATGCATAAGGATCTGCTGACGTGCAGTTCTTAATGAGCAGAGAAGCAGCAATGCAAGGAGCGACACAAACCCCCAACACTTTGAAGCTGGAGGATCAGAGCAGCAGCCCCACTAATGGGAGTTTGTTTGTTCCCTCTTTCTAAACAAGGAAGCAGAGACTGTTGTGTAGATGTGGCAACTCTTTTAAGCTCAAACTTTCATTCTGAGCAAGCCACAAGTATTCAGAGTTAGAGTTGAGGCATTCTGGAATTTCATAACTCAAGTATACAAACACCAGTAATGCAAATCACACTTGAACTGTCCATCCAAGTAAGATATCTCTTCCTACATTCACTTCCCTAGAGCTTAATATTTGAACTGTTCTTTCTGTAGATTTTTAACACTTCCTGAAATTCAATGAAGAATCAGAACTCGTGCTCCAGTGTAATTTCCTGGAGACAATCCATGTCCACATGTGCTGAGTTTGACTGAGATAGAGTTAATTTTGTTCACAGTAGGAAGTTTGGGGCTGTGCCTTGGGTTTGTATTGGAAACGGTGACCAAAATCAAGGCTATCCCAGCCAAAACCAGCATACCATAGATTCATTAAATGACATAAATAAGGATATAGGAATAATATTTTCCTGTGAATGAGAGAAAGCAACATTATGCAGAGAAGGTATTCCAGTCTACTGTGGGAGAATACAAATGATAATTTAGCCAATGCAAGACCATATTCCATCTGTGAAGCCCCATTGCATACTTGTAACAATGAAGTTTGCACAGCTGGCAAATTTCTTTAAAAAACAGAAACGCAATTATGAGAGACATTTTGAAAGTTTGGGAAACTCTGAACAGTATTAAAGACTAAATATTAATTATAACAAGTATCATTCAACCATCTTATAGGACTCCGAGGTACTAATGAAGTCTGTTAAGAGCAATAATCAGGTTAAAAATTAAACTACTGGATTATGTATTAGGCAAGCTTGAGTTTGTTGAAGCTTACTGTATAATGAAATTATTTTACCTCTTGATACAATAAATCTAATTTTACATGTTTATTATGACATCCTCTTACACTGCTTTACAGCAGGAACATTAGAGACACATTTTGGAACTCCTCAATGTCCTAGCCAATTTAAAAAAAAGAATATCAAGTGCTCCTTTATATCATTATTATTTTTAATCCATTGAGTAGCAAAAAAGAAAATTAAAAAAACAAAAAAAAAAAATAGGGGAGGGGGAAACCTGATGCTTTATGCTTCAGCTACAGCAAAAGTATCTTGATATTCATGTTCAACTTCAAATACAGATTTTTTTTTTTCATTCTAAAGTCCCTGTCTTTAATATTAGCAAAAACCAAAGTAGCCATGATCACTGATTTTCCTTTTGCATATGCATCTGGCAACAGTGCCCAGAGAGGTTGTTCCACTGCTTTGGGGCACTTTGATTTAAACTGAAATGAAAACCACAAGTGAAAATAATGGAGTGAATAGTGACATGAGGTAGTTTAGAAGGAGGAAGGAGAAAGGAAGAGTTTCTATATAGACTCTGTAGGGGCAATCCATGATTTTCTGTTCAACAAAACAGATGAAGGCTGAAAAGCATAAAAAATTTTATACATCAAAATTGCATTGCTTGAACTTAAAGCAACAATGGGGAAAAAAACCCAACACAACAAAACAAAACAAAAAAAACAACAAAGAAACCAAGAAAAATTGTAAAAATCTAAAATTGTAAAAATCTAATCTCAGTGTACAATCAACTGACTGCACACAGAATTTATCTTGCATCCTTAACTTGGTTTCTCTATTTCCATCTATAGGTGCAGCGTCGAAACAGTGTATGGAACATTCACACTATTTCTGTTCTGACTCCAAGAAAAAACCTCTCTATTAGAGACAAATGAAACTACAAAGAGAAACTTTGGCATCATTGTCTAGTCATGAATTCTCATGCTTTGTGTTACAGGTGATACAAACCTCTCCATCTGCAAGGATATAAGAAATTCAATGTTCAAGAAACATTCTAAAATATCTAACTCATAATAAGTTACATGTGACTGCACTGCAGGCATTGATGAATCACTTGAAGTGTTTGTTCTTTTTTTAATTGTTCATCCCTTAGGGGGAAAAAAAAAAAAAAAGTGCTCCATTTGCAATTTTCCATTTTTCCATAAAAAATCTTGCTGCCTGAATAAAGCAGTTTCCAGTAATTGTCATACCTGGAGCATCAACTTTCCATTTTTCACTTTTCATTCACTAAAGGTTAATAGAAAGCAATGTATTATTCTAAGTAATGTTTTATTCTTTTTTTTTTTTTTTTTAGTTTAAAATTTATGGATATGAAATATTGGTTTTACTGCTCAGAAAATGAACACATTAAAGTACAGATCATGACATGAGCACAAAACCACATAATGCTGCACAGACCCTGATATTCTTTTGTCAGATGAGCTTCAGAGCATACTTAAAAGGACTAAACAAAATATGGCCAAAAGGTCAATTTGTAAAAAAGTATACATGTTCTAGTATACATACAACTGCATATGCAACTTTATGTTGTTTGACCATCCAAGTCAGAAAAAAAAATCCTGAATATATTTTCTATTGGCATGGATTTTGCAAAAATCCCCATGAAAAGTAAATCATGCCTATTGACATGCAGAACTCAAGACTTTGCTTGGTGTCCTTTGCTCCCACTGGCTGTAACAGCAGGCAAATTTTCTCGTATCCTCTCAGGATATTTGACATAGGATATAAAGTCAACGTTTTCAGTGGCAAGACTTAATGATAATCATTACCCTGCAACTACCTAAGATGCAGCAAATTACTGGTGCAGTAATAAAAACCCTTCATTTTTCCATGAACTTATAAAATATCTTTAAACAACTTTTAGGTTATCTCATAAAAATAGCCTGGAGATCAAAATACTCCCAGCTGCCGGTGACCTGTGGAGCAACCAGGCACAACAATCCTGCCGGTCAGCAAACTGCCATCTCCCCTTCCCTGGAGGAGAGGCAGCCTGACACTCAGAGGTGTGGGAAGCCTGGCCAGACCTGCCATCTTCAGAGCTGGAATGCATCAGAATGTGCTTGGAGCTCATGCTATGGCTCTGGATCATTCCTTTCTAATTTTCATCCTATCCACCTCCCTTAAAATGCAGTTGAACAACTCTACTAAACAACACAAATATATGGAAGCATCATTCTACCCTCCACTTTTCCCAGCCTCGATGGAGAGAAGAAATTGCTTGACATTTGTATTTCAGTTTAGAATCATTAGAACAGAGAGGGTGATTGTGGACAGCTGCTGGAGACAAAGGCTGATACTTCCACACTGACATTTGTGCTGGCAAAGCCTCTGCGCTGATGACAAACCACAGACAAGCACCAGCCATCAGACCCAGCACTCACAAACTTGAAGAGGTGGATTTTTTTATCCTACAAGTCTTTTATGGCATTTTTGCATTCATAAAGCATTTTGCAAGGTGCAAAACTGTAACCTATAAATAAAATATCCTATAGAAGCCTCAGGGAATCCAACCGCTTTCTTCATTCACAATTCCTCCAGTATCCCCCACAAAACGAACTCTAGACACTTCCAAGCACCTCTTCTTAGAGTCCCCTAGTCTGCCCTAGCAATACAATGGCAAAGGGATATTGTCCTAAATTCCCCTGAGGAGTAAGGGAAAAAAAATGGTTTTCAACTGACAATGAACAAAGCTGCAGAGCTCCTGGTTGTTTGTCATTTCTACTGTCAGATCCTTGAGGTTTTTTATCATACAATTTGATTTATTCATTCTATTTCTGTGTGTCGTGTTTCTACGAGGCTCATTACACGGCTATGGAAAAAATACTGCAGATGAATTTTTGTTATCTGAAAAATGAGAATGCTTCCCATGCTAAATGGTTCAAGGTTTGTTAGATAGGAAAGTCATTATGTAAAAAGAACTCTTCTTGCAAGAAACTCCAACTCTTTGACACAGGTTCTTGCACTTCTCTATCTAATAAAGGATTCTACATCATATCAAGCCTGCACATTCTTTTGGTAAAATATAAATAAGCACAGAAAGGACATTTCTATTTCCTTGAAATAAAAATGTATGAAACTAATTGAATTGACTTTGAATTTCTAATATTTTCCTTAAATCCTCAAAAGATTGCCTTAAAATCAAGATAATGATAGATAATACAAAATGCTTCTGCACGTCTGGTTTTGAAGTGCTTCTGAATGCACACTCAAAGTGAAGTTTATGTTATAGAACTTAAATGTCGCTATTATATTTCATAGGTACATTCTCAGATTCCTGGAAGCTGATTTTTTGTCTCTGAGGAAATAATAAATGTCGTCTTTTGGCTGTCTCTGAATTGCAAGCTGAACATGCAACACAACTCATGTTGGCCTGGAGATCTGTTTCTATCCGTGTTATGACAGTGCATATGCACACACATATGAAAACCTGGCTTAACTCATGGCTAAATCAAGCCTGCTAACTAATGGCCATTCTAAGACAACTCCTGCTTCAGGTTTATATGTAAAAGAAGGAGACTAAAAATTTTCTTTCCAGAAGTAAAACTAGAAAAAAAACCCTTAAAATTACAACCATGCCTCTCTGTTGACCCTCAAGCCTGTGTCACCAGTACTGAGGGAGAAAGAAGACTGAGTCCTGTTCTTAACATGCTTTTTCTTTCATTTTTACCTGCTGGTAATTTGCAGAAATCATGGATATTTTGGTGTCTACTCAGCTATACTTTAACCTATCCTGTATTTAGCAGAGTCTAGTGACCCTTTTAGTTAAATGCTGGTTCTTTGCTACAACATGTCGCTGACTAAAAATGTATGATGTTAAAGCTAGTGATAACAGCACACTCCTAATCAATCCTGTTGTTAAACTCTTGGTTTTAAATGCATATATAAATAAACCTGCATATCAAAAAAATATATATCTGAGGAATCTGTATATTATTCTGTTAGAAATATGCATACTAGTTACACTTGAACTTCAATTCATACTGCAATAAACCATTGCTGAGTTTTTCTGCCTTTGTTTAGTGAGTAGATATTTTATTAAAATGTCCTTTTTTACATTCTGGGGATATGACCTTGGTTGTGTTTAATGATGAGTTCTTGCAAGTTAAGAAAAGCCTTCTATTTCAAAACACCATATGAAATCTTACCTATGAGGAGAAAATGTTCTACATTCTTGAATGATAAAAATAACTCCATATTTGTGCCTTGTGAAGCATTAGCAGAGATGAGGTTATGCTGTATTCAGTGTTCCCCTCAACCTTTCTGAATCTGAGAGAATGAAAGAGAGAGATACCCAGAAGGGCAAACCACTACATCAGAAATCTGTGCTAGAAATCTGTCACCAGGACTGCAGGCTGTGCTACAAACAGCACAGCAGTCAGCAGCGTGGGCAGCCAAGAGAGCAAGTAAGGTCATTAAAGAAGCCGCCACCACAGACCTAAAAGCTGCTAGAAAAATATAGGACTTGTAGCAGGTATGTTTAAATAACACAGAGGTCACGGGATAGCCCGTTACAAAGCACCAGGACTGACATTCCATCAGAGTTTGGTTTAGTCACTACTGAAGGAGTTCAAGAGATTTGTGCGTTTCCTTCTTGGCAGATGGAACAGAAGCTGCTTGTTCATCTAAATGTAAAAATGCTGAGTTTTATTTTATTTTGCTATACAGGGTCAGGAGGCCATGATTATAGCTAACAGAATAACAAAATAAAAGGGTATTTCTCCTGTCATCCTTATCTCACTCATAAAAGCAGCAGCTCCTTTGAGAGTAAGGCATGTGATAATATAATACACGTATTTAGGCTTCGGAGAAAGCAACTAAATGTTTCCTCCAAAGAGAAAGAAAAGAATGTGGAACATTGTGACAAAGTTCTTTGTTTGTAGTGCTGAACATATTCTGTAGACAAGAGTAAAGGGTATGTGTATAAGTAGTTTTTTTTCTTTGGCATAAATTCAGCAGTACCAAGAGAGCTGGGAACTCTCCCAGTCATAAGAGATGAATGTAAGCCATTCAACTGATGTGTTTTCTGAATAACTCTTTATTTCCTGGTTTTGCTGGGGGAATTTGACTTTAAAATCACATGGAACTCCATCAGCAAAGACCTCTTGCTGCTTATTGATGTTGTAGAGGAAACAAGGAAAAGAATATTATCCCTAGCCATGATATACACAGGTGTTTGCAAAAACACCTGAAAAGGCACATGACAAAGCAGCACAATTCAGACCTTTCCAGCAGAGCAGAGAAAAATCTACAGAGTTTTTTAAGTGACATGTGGTCAGGTGAATCCTAAACTGGGACTTATCATTGCCCTTATGTAGCTACACAAAGGCAGAGCCTGTTTATGGTTTATTGAGATACCAAGTCCTCACCGGCATATGTAGACAGAGTAACTGAAAAGAGCAGCGCTCCTGGGACCGCGGTAACTACACCAGAAGATACAAGGCCCTTCTAAGCTTTAAGCTGGTAATGAGAGCTGTCTGATTTTGAGATAAACACTTTTTTCCCCCCCTTAACAGATAGTAACACCAAAATTCTTTAAAATTTTGTCTGGTCTCTGATATTGAAACAACTCTGGAGCTGTTACTAATGGAAAGAAATTGGAAAAAGGGACAAAAGCTGCAAAAAAACCAATAGCTTTTAATACTGAGGCTCATGACCATAACACTTTCAATCAGCCTTTTCATGGCCACTAATTAGCAAGTAATAATTGTTTAGATTTCTTGTTAATGAAACAGGTGTACAATAGTTTAGTCAGATATTACGTGAAACATTTGCTTGCTTTTCTTTCTCAATTGTTGACAGAGATACTGAGCTGACAGCTGCTGATAAAAAAGTCTCTGTCAATTTGAATTAATGAAATTTTCACATAGATAACTGAACACTTCTGTACTACAAGGCTGATCAAAAGAATTTCCAAACCAGAAAACTAGGTTATTTTAATTTGTATAATTACAGTGAATAAATATAATTATGCAGCATTTTTAAATTTTTATATTGTATTCTGGTAATAATGTCATATTTTCTCTGTTTATCAGGTATGCATGCTACCTTCAATTAATTAATCTATTTTAATATACTGATATTAAATTATGAGTATATTTTTCATTTATCTATTTTGACTTTGCTGTTTGCAGGCATTAGCTCAGTTCATGATGTAAATCTCAGAAAGTTGTTGTTAAGTAATGTAACATCATGGTCTTAGTCTAGAGATGTGAAGAAAACTGAGAGGGGAAGAAATTTAATTGTAAGAGATAATTTTTGCCTTGCAATTTGTATCTACTTCAAAATGTTTTGTATCTGACAAGCATTTCAGATGAGTTTAGCTACTGGTTTCTCATTTTGCAGTTTGAAATCCCTGATTCAAAATCCCACAAATCTCCATTTGCAAAGGAGAAACCATCAGTGGAACTACTTTTACGTAGTTGAGGTACATTTTCAGATACTGGCATATAGCAAATAGTACTGGCATGACAAATGGTTTAGCAATTCTGGAGATGCTGTTTCTTCAAGAAAGGCCTAAAAGGTGATGCTACATTTTTAAGCTGCAGTGGTTGAGCTGATACAGAGGATACCTTCTAGAATGGCCCTATCAACCAGGATACAATCAGAAGACTCCTGTGTCTTATCTTTTATCTGAAATATCTTACTGTATAACTCACTTATTTGAGAAGTATGTAGAAAATTGTTTCTGTCCCTGAAAAAATTATGTCACTTACTTCCTTATACTTCCCATTCTTTTATGTTAGTAGCTGAAGAGCCAAATACTCTATTAAAGACAACTGAAATGGGTTTTCAGCATTTAATGTAATTATTTTTTCTTGAGATGCATAATAAAATTCTAAAAGAGTTTTTATTGCACCCACTCCATCACACCCAGGATGAATTTTGAAGCCTAACTTTGACACTAAACCCGAACTGAATGTATGCCAACTGGCAAAAATATCACATTAGTTTCACATAAAAACGTTGTCCAGACATTTCCATATTAGCAGATGTGTTCACTGATATGATTGAGATGTTAATACATTTCATTCCTTTCTAGAAATATGTTCAATCCTACAACTAAAAGAAAGTTATAGTGGGATATATAGGGCTCCTTGGAATTTTCCCAGATGATGAAGACAGCCATGGTCTCACCTGTATAACAGGTAGGCCAAAGTCAACAGGATGGAGCTGATGAGTAGAAGTGGGTCTGTCATGGACCTACCAATTCCAAAGAAATGGGTTGCACAACTAAACAAAACCAGGATCTGCTGGTTCAAGGAGCTCAAAAATATAATCCAAAAGAGACACCAACAAAAACACTGCATAAAATGATCTCAAAGTTTTCCATTCATTCAGTGTGCAGAAAGTATCAGACTGATGCCCATTTGAGGTTGAATGACTTCACCTGTCTTTATACATTACATTTTTAATAATGTAGTGTGCACCACCCTCAGAAACAAGGAGGCCTCAAAAATACAGAAGTCAAGACCAGTGATGATAAATTACTGGATGGGATGATGTCTGAAGGTCTCTTCTTGGTCTTGAAGGAAAGGGATGTTACTCCAGAATATAATACCTACACATTATGGTGTTAACTGGTGTTCAATCCAGGGACACTCATGAGAGAGAGCTGAGCTCTTCTCTTGACAAAAACTGTTGTGTAGGTTTTGCTCCCCTCTATAAGAAAGGGCAAAGATAACAGTAATTTCCTTGATTCAGCACAATAACATGCCCATTTCTTCATTTCTATCTGAAACAGACTCTCTTTTTCCCCTAATAGAGCCATTATCTGCCTTCAGCAGAGATAAAAACATAGCAAGCAAGTGTACACAAAGTAACAGTACACCAGTCATGGACTGAAGTGGAAGAACATAAAAATGATGCTTTCAGTATGAAGAACAGGCTTCAAAAGATAGGGGTTTACTTCTGAAAACAACTATCATCTCTGTTTAGATAACCAGATCCGGAAAATTTCAGTCTCTTAAAGATCCAAACACCATAACTTATTAGAGCAAAGTGGTTTGTTTTTTGTTTTCCTTCCTAACATGGTATAAATCATAATTCAAATTAATCTATTCAATTTTTCCATTGTCAGCTTGTCAGGTTAGCTTAGCGATCAAACTGAGTTTTCAAATTAACGATTTCTGTTGCTTTATAGCAGATGTGAAAGAATAAGAAGTAAAAAATATCTTGCTGTAGTTTATAAATTGAAAAAAAATATTTGCGGTTTAGCTTTGACCATTTTATTTTTTACTTCTGTAACTATAGTAGAGATAAGAGGAGGTGCTAAAATGTTGCCAAAAATCTTAGCTGAAAGAGTTAGGAATCTGATTCCATCATTGTTCTCATAGATTTGTGCATATCTCATAGAAAGGTATAGTAGGAATAAAGCTTAGGTAATACCTAAATTTTGGATGTTCATCTGAAAGGCACCAGTTAACCTTCTGTAGCACAGCACTCTGATGTCCTGATCCAAGAGCAGAGCACTAACTGGTAAAGCATTTTGGCAGTATTTCTCACATGCATAACCTGCATGTTACTTGTTCAAAACCTGTGATTCAGCAGCAAGTGGTATGCACTGACAAGCAGTAGGAAGGTAAATCTCACCTGAGCCCTCTCTCTCTCAGGACCAGCCAGTCCTCTCCCCAGCAGAATTCTCAGAGCCTCAGACTCCCCCTTCTGCTGGCATGGAATTTAAGCAAGAATATGAGGTCATGGGTTATCTGGAGATGTAGTTTCAAATTTCAGGAGGGAAAGGCTCAAGTTGTTTATATGACATTATGTATAAAAATAGCAACAATACCACGTACATTAGAGCAATTTTTTTTCCTCATAAATGTTTAAAATGTCTCATTTCAAATTGGAACACCCTAAAATTTGAGTCCATAGAATACCTTTTTATACTGTTTTACCTCATCAGTATAACTAGGACAAACTAAATTTCTCTTCAATTTTTAGTCCATCTGAAATAATTTCCATATAAACAAAACCTACCACATGAATAATTGTGGGTGTATGCATGCTGTTAACCTTGAACCAAACTACAAGGTTGTCAAACTACTTCATTCTGTATTTTATTCCTTCTCTGCCATATTCAAGAACACAAATTATCCTTCAAACAAGTGGCAAAACGTGGGAGAACACTCAAGCTACAAGGCTTGGAAGAAACAGATGAAACAAGAAGACCAGGACAACAGATGCCAGGAGTTTGCTAAACTAGAGACCTTTTAGAAATTGCATTTTTGGACGGGTTCTCCTTTAATATGTACACCCACCAAGCGAAACTGTTACCTGAGCTGGACTGCCCAGCCAGCCCCGCCCTTGCCTTAACCCCATGAATGTATCCCCTGCCTTATCTCCCACTCCCTGGGGCCCCGCCTGCCTGTGACCCTTCCCTTCCCCCATTGGCTAACTGGGTTCCCTAGCCACCCCCACCCCTGGGGGGTATATAACTCCTGTTACTCTGAATAAAGCGCTTCTTTTCACCCCCCAGCCGGAAAGGACCCATGTGTAATCTGTACCATCTGCAGCACAGGGGTTTTCCAGCACCAGCCCCAGTCCAGAAGCTGTGAGGAGCTGGTCCCCATGGTCAAAGCCCTGTCAGCAGAAGCCACACTGTACATGGGTAAGACGATTTTTGGACCTGGATTTGTGGACATTTTTCAGTATTTTGAAGTCAGAGATATGCTTCAAGTACTATATATTTGCTTTCCAGGCTCTATGTATTTTAAAGGTCCAGAAAAAGAAGGTTAGACAGAATGAAAAGCAACTGTTCAGAAGACAAAGATATCAAACTGTCCTCAGAATTTTTTAAAAAGAGAGTTTCATTTTCTTTTTCAGTATAATATCACATAGCTAAGCAAATAATATAAATTAGCCTACAAGTCACACAATGTAACTCTTAAGGCTAAGTATCATTCTTTATGCTTTAGAGAATTAAGCAAGAAAGATACTAAGGCCAAAATGAAATACAATAATGAAAAATAACATGTATAAAAACAAATATTTGTTTCAAAACTCCTTTAGCAGGTGAAAGGAAAAGAAGCCTCAGATTTCTGGCCGTCTCTGGGCACAACTGGGAACAACTGAAGATTTCGATTCTGCCCTTTCTGCAGTATTATCAAGAACATCAGTAACAATTAAAGATTAGCTTGTGTGATCACATCCAGCTGTAGTGGCAGCACAACCAGGACAGATGTGGAATCCAAGCTCTGTCCCTGGATTTTAAGCTGTGTAAGTTTTAGTGCATTAACACTTGACCCATTCTGCATGAAACCACACCAAATGGGGCCCTGAAGGATCAAAAAGTCCACCCACACGCCTTAAAGGAATCCAAATACGGGAATCACTTCCTAACTGTTTTAGGTTTGCCTTTTGAGGATGCTCCACCACACACATATATTTATAGTTCTCCAGTTTTACAAACTTGCTTATTCTAGAGGAACATCAGGGAAAACAACAGTTTAATTTAACATCTCTGTTTATCATAGACTTAGCTTTGTTACAAGACCTTTCCAATTTCAAACTGAGTGAAACAAATAAAACATAGGTGCCAGGTTCATTAGCATTTAATGAATAACAAATTAACTTGCCTCTGCTAGTAATCTGAACTTGTCTTACTCCAGAGTTTTTCAATTATGTTATCTTCTTTCATGCAAATTAAAGGACTACACAAGCACAATTAGATGTGGCAGCTACAAACAACTGGAAAAGAGCTCAAAAAATAAATTACAAACCTCCTCTTTATTCCAGCCGAGCATGTATCAATTCAGATAACTGGTGGCTTTTTTCAGCTTTTATCTATTCCAACCCAGACAGGAAATAAGTATTAAGTTTGTGCTTCTGTGTAAAAATAAGCAATGACTTGTTCCATCCCTCTTTCATTCTCTCACCTTTCCTGCTGCTTACTCAATTTCTTAACACTAAAGTGCTGCATGGCCTAGTTCCTCTGTTTGACTTGGATCTGCTCACTAGGATCTCGTAAATACAGATCCATTTGCTGATCTCGATCTCTTTTTATGACATTATTTGTTGAAGACATTCAACATTTTTCTTGAATTTCAGTTATGTTTGCCTTTAGCATCTCAAGCTCCAGCTCTTTTCCCTCAGCACCTGCTACAGGGGAGCAGAAAGCTACACCACAGGGATCGTTTAGACCTAGACTTTTTTTCCATTACAAAAATAATTTAATTGTATTTTTCTCTAAAATATTTTTCTATCTATTGGGAGGAATGGCAGTACAGTAGAGTTGCTGTTCATAATTTTGGCTGTCATTTTTGAATGATGTTTTAATTACACATGACTAAAAAAGGAAACTATCTTCTAAAACAGTGTTCCAAAATGTTTCTTTGCTCTTAAGAAGTTACTACTGTTTACATTTAACTTCCATAATCCAACAGAAAAACAAAATACTTTGAATTAACAGTATTGCTTTAAAATAAGTTTTTAAACATTGTAATAATAAAATGCTCATTTAGATTTAATAGGAAAATTGTCAAAAAGTAAAAGTTATTTAGTCAAAATTCACTGCTGTTTTCCCCTTGCTAGGGTAGATAAAGCATTTAAGTCTCCTATGTTAAACTGTATTGTTTAGAAATTATGTTGTTCGGCACCTTTGAAAATCAGAGTATCCAGCAGCCTGAACCATTAAACACATGGAGACATATAACGAACTGATGCTTCTTTTTGGTTTTATAACTGTTTCTTAGACTATTCTGCCTACAGAGCTCATGAAAATTTTATGGGGCAAGGTTTAATCAACAATGTTTAGCAGCTGGCACCTACACAGACAGAGCCTATATACTGCCAGAGTCCAAAGCAGAAGATTTGAAAAATGCATCATGGGCCTGCTCACCACCCACGGTGTTACTCCACAAAGCTCAGCTGTTGCACCCCATGTCTTGTTAATGAAGACACAGCTGATAAAACATCACACCAGAGCAGAAAATGGGAGATCTTAAAACATGTTAATGAGAATGATGTGAAAGACTAAGTTGAAAACTACAGCTTGGGTGAAACAATTAGAAAATAAAACAATACCCATGAAGTTTCAGCATGCAAGAGGATGACAGATTGATTTTTGGCAGTTCTATGTAGTGGTGACACAGCAAACGTCTACTTTGGAGTTGAATATTAGAATACCTAATGGGAGCAAACCCAAGAAACAACTCTCCATGAGGCACCTATTTTTGTCTAGTAAAATTTGTCTTAAAAACATTGCACAAATTATGCCCAGACATCCTAAAATTCAGTTGCGTTCTTATTCTATTCTGTCAAGAAGGCTGGTGATTTCTATGCTCTTCTGATGGTGACCTCTGCAATAATGCTGACCATAAATCCAGCAAATCTTTATGATTTTGGGGGAATAGATTAGTCTTTCACAGTCAAGTAACTTTAGAAGCAAAAATCAAGGTATTTGGTATCTGGAGTTTAACTGAGTTAAGGCAGTGTTGACCTTCTCCTGAAGTCTTAATACAGGCCAAAGATTAAATTAATGTATGAGACAATGATACTGGATCCTTCTTGCTCCTTAGAAATCAAGCAAAACAAATGAACTTGTTTTGTAATCTCTGGAGTATGTTCTAGGTAAGTAAATGACAGACACAGACAGTGCTAGGAAAGCAGGTTGATTTGACATGGAATTAATCTTTAAATGAAGTGGTTATAGAAGCTTTTTCCTTCCCAAACGCCATTTGTCAGCAGTAGTCACTGGTCTAACTAGGGATAACTAGGCCATAAAGAGGCATTGACTTCTTTGGGGAAGCATTGTGTCACACAATCTCACAGCAGTTTAGTCTACTTCTGCCTTGTACTTAAATACACATTTAAGGCACTGCTACATTCGTTATAATTTCTAAGCCAGTATGGAAAGTGATTTCACAGCAGGAAGAAAACTGTGGAATCTGCAATCCAGTGCAGCAGCACATTGAGCTGTTGGGTGTTTTTTTCTGCCCTGTAATATCTCATTTCCTTTTATGCTCTAAGGTTGAACAAGAACAGATGTGAGATGTTGTGATCACTGCTTTTTCTGCAAGGAGAGTAGTTTAATGGTTCCGTATCACAGGCAACAGCTTCCCACGCTTATTTCTCTGATCTTATCAAGGTTGCAAACTATAAAAGAAAAAAATAAAAAGTGAAAAAAAAGTATTTGATGTGTACATCCTTCTTCTGATTAGCAAAAGCAGCAAGTTTTTATCTTGATTTTTTAAGTGTAAATTGGAACATTGGTAGCATAGGAAATTCCATGGGCAGAGAAGTAAGCTGTGGGGCTTTTTAATATGAAAACATGCAAAAGTTTTGAAACAAGCAGGATGTGAAAGATTGGAAGTACATTTCAAATGAGGACACTAATAAAACTCCTCCAAAGCTAAATGAATAAATTAAATCAAAGCATAATGCATGTCTATGTCAGAGGGTATCTTTTAAGCTGTCAAGGTAGGAAATCTTTGAAAAGAGAACAGAGAGGAATACCACAGATTCAAACAGTACTTTCTGGCATCATTGACATCATAGAATCATAGAATTGATTGGGTTGGAAAAGACCTCTGAGATCATTGAGTCCAACCCTTGATCCAACTTCAGTCCCATTACCAGATCATGGCACTGAGTGCCACATCCAATCTCAGTTTAAAAACCTGCAGGGACGGTGAATCCACCGCCTCACTGGGCAGGCCATTCCAATGCCTGATTCTCCCTGTAAAGCATTTCTTTCTAATATCCAACCAAAATTTCCCCTGGCAGAGCTCAAACCTGTGCCTCCTTGTCCTCTTGCTGACTGCCTGGGAGAAGAGACTATCCCCCACCTGACTATAACTTCCCTTCAGGGAGATGTAGAGAGAGATGAGGTCACCTCTAAGCCTTCTCTTCTCAAGACTAAACAACCCCAGCTCCCTCAGCCTTTCCCCATAGGACTTGTGCTTAAGTCCCTGCATCAACCATCAGTTGTGCTGCTTATTGTGTCTTGGAGAGTAAGAACCAGCTAGAAAGACATTCACCCTTTTGGGTTATTTTAGGAGTAATATACATCTTCCAGTCCACCTTCCAAGACTGGATGAAACTTGTGGTTCAATATGCTAACACCTCTGTCCCTGCCAACTCCTAGAGGCAACATCCAGCACCCTAAAATTGGCTCATATCAGTGTTACCTTGAACACTGAACCCTTGCCTTGTGTATCATTTTATCTTGAAAAGCACAAAACCCTCAATCTTGACGTGCATGCTTCATGCACCCTGAAATTCTGTTTCAGCTACACAGTGTAAATATGAGCTGCACACTCAGTGACAGCCCACTGGGGGTAGATCTCAGTGTCCAGAGGGCAGTAACAAAGATTTCACTCATCATCACTCAGTGCAGAAAGCATCAAATGTGGGAGTGCAAGTTGTCAGTTCCTCATTTCAGAGCTGCATTAAGTCAATCACAGTCAGAAAAATACAAAGTAGAAGAGCAGAATACCCTTGATCTTTTTGCCCTTTTCCTACCAAAACTTGACTTGGTAGGAAGTTCTGCTCATTCTGAAGCCCATTATCCTGTTATCTGCACACAGGAATCGCATCTATGTGATTGTCTGCTTTGGTTTTAAATGTATTTGTCATTCTCAATAATCAGAACAAAATTATGAATTGTAAAATGTTTCTGACAGCATATGTCTGTTTTCAATTTAGTTCATAATGTTGATTTGGGTTTAATTTAGTACATTTGAAGTTGCATTTCAGATTCCCTCTCAGTGACAGAAGTCACACTGTTTCTGCTCTGATTGCCCATCCATATTCTCCACCACGGCACTGTGCTTTCAGTGCGTTCTTTTTCTCGTGTCACATTGATTTACAGCTTACTTTGGGAAATGCTCACACATCAACATTTTGATTAAATTATGGGGTCGATTCAGATATATTCCTCATCTAGAAATTCTATTGGCTTCAGTAGGAATTTGCATGTTCAAGGAATGCAAAAGTAGACCACATTCATTTTCAACTCAAAGAAAAATATCACAGCTCTTCTACTGGGCATTTACCTTGTTCTTATCCAATTTCAACAGAATAAATTGACAGAGATTATTGCTTTTTTACTGGTTCACTTAAGTTCTGCTAAGTGCAATCTTGCATATTTGAATAGTTTTGTTAACTGTTTTATGGAATATAATATGAATTAATTTATTTTCTTGGAAAGTGTAGAGAATTATCTTTTCTGTTCTTCTGTCTTTCACAACTGTTTAGAAGAATGATATATTTCACTGTACTGTTCTGTTTATGATATCTCTTGGTTCTTTTTGTGCTTTTTGAGAAAAATCTTTTTGTTTATGTAATTTTGACTTTTATATACACTGAATTTGGTTTGTACATGTATTCCACGTGGACCTTTGGCCTTCATCCCTTAGCCTTGAGTCTGATGTAACTTAGTTTTCCTTCAAGACAGACAATATTCAGCCATCAATTGGTAACAGAATTAAAGGCAAGAATAATTTAAAAATCATATGAAAATAAATGGAATAATTGACATCTCATAGCAGCACTTTGTATTTCTTTCCCTTATATTCTTCTGGTTAGAAATCTTTCCTTATCATTTGCACTGTCTAAAGATTTTAGATTTGTGTGAGCTGATATGAATATTTGTGCATGCAAGGGGGAGAAGTGGGAATGTAGCGGTCTCTGCAACCATACTATTCACCCAGCATGCCCAACGATTTGTTATCTGATTTCAGTACAACACTTCACAGAGGTTTTGGCTGTTTAAAGTCACATATATTTTTCTATTCTTATGCATACTAAAAGCACTGTATCCAAAAGAGAGCACTGACAGTTTATGTCTCTGTTCATTTTTATATTCTAATTAATTTATTGTTCATGTAAAGCATGAAGATGTCATTCAGAGCATGGAAAAGAGTAAATTAAGGCAAGCTAAGTTTCTACAGAAGAGCTTTTATGATGGTATATGCCAAATTCTAGTTAGGAGGAATCACCTCTCCACTTTTTGATGTAGTGACTGGCATTCACTGCAACAGCCCCGTCAGTGTTCAGTGGGTGCTGCTGGCCCTTTCCGGATATCCAAACAGTTGAAGTGCATAATGCCTTCAAAGCAATTAAGACTGTTTTCTTAAATACCAGGGAGGATTAAAAAATTGGCTATAAGCAGCATCATTTGATAAGAATTCCTCTTTGAGGCAGAAATTCCACAAGTACTTACACAACTTATCTATTTTAATTTTTTTCTTTCAATAAAGAATTTCACAATGCCAGATTCTATTCTTTTTTTCTACAAAATTCCATTGAAAAGTCTTTGTAATATATCTGAGCTTCCTGCAAAAGCCTCAAAAACAGAAAGGAAGATTTTAATCACAAAGCCTAAAGAATTATTCCTAGAAAACTAGAAAACATTTCAAAGTACAGTGATATCTTTTTTATATATTTTTTTTTAATAGGAAAGCCTAGTACATCCCTCTTCTTTCTTTCATTTGCTTTACTAGCTGGAGTAGTTCACTCAACGACCTAAGAAAGTGTGAAGTTCAGCTGGGAAAAGATCAGACACAACTTCTCAGTATGTCTTAGCAGTTTGAGGTCTGGTGACCAAACTAGCACCATGTACCACAGTCCAACACTCCAAGCTACTCAGTGCCAATTTTGAAGATGTTTGCTCTATTTCTTCCAATTGTTTCAAAATTTATTTCCTTATTCATTCCATTTTGATGAAAGGTTCTACAAAGCAACTGCAGTAAAACACTTCTAAAATGCTCACAGGGTTTCATGTATAAACAGCTGGAAAATGAGCTAAATTGAGAATTGCATATTCACTCTGCAGGGACTGAAACTGTAAAGTGGCAACTGATGCAGTTCAGGGACAACGGGAAAGTAGCCGTGAATAATGGAATTAGATGAAATACAGTGAAACCTCTCATTCAATTTCTATCTTTAAATCACTAAAATTATTTCTAGCAATAATAGTATAGGAAGTCATATGCTGTTTCAGCAATCCATTCATATTTAATTAAACTTATAAAGTATAAGTCCCAAGTTATCATTTTTGCCTTTTTGATTCATGCTATGGTTCATTTATTCTAATGCCTTTGGGAGTTTTGCCAGTTAATAATTGAAGAGGTCATTTTGTTATGAATTGCTTCTTGCTTTTCCATCCTCCATATGTATTTATTTAGTTTATAGTGAAGGGAATTTTCAAATTTCTGAAGGGTTACCAGTAGACGGAGACAGTGCCAGCTCTGGATTGTAGCAGACTGAGCTTCTCAGTTGATAATTTGAAGCACGGGGAGACAATGTGCAGATCACTGCACTGGGGTGCCTGTGTGCTGATCCTTGATTTATTTGCTAAAATGTGGTTCTGCATTTTGATGGTGTCATAACCCATCAACATCTGCGGGGCACTTTTTCCTAGCAAGGCAATCCCTGTAGGATTTGCAATCAGCAAGCAAAGCCCAGTCATATTCTAAGCCCATAAATTTCTTTTTAGCTTTCACCTGGGGGTATCTGAAACAATGTATTTCTAAACCAATACCCTTAATAGGAAGATGCAGCAAAAGTAATGTTGGTTTTTTTTGTTTGTTTGTTTGTTTTTCAGACAGATGAAATCCATGTTCATTAAAACACAAAGTATCATGCAACTTTAAAAAAAAAAAAAAAAAAGAGACATATTTTCAAGGACAGGGATAGGGGAAGGAGAGAAGGAAAGAAACAGCCACTATTTTAATTGACTACATAATGTCTTCTGATAGCAGGAAATACATTGTGAGAAATCCTATAAATACATTCAACACGTAGAAGATAAAACAGGCCACCTCGTTTCCTACATATAAAAAGAGGGGCCACATCAATAACCTGAGCAGGGAAATCAGCAGAACTTCCCACTGTTTTGCCTGTTACTATAAAATAGGATTTATATGGCAAAGTAATGGATCTAGTAAATACATTTCCTCAGCAATATCAATAAAACCACAGCTATAGTTGTGTTCCAGAAAGGTCTCTTATTGTTCTTAAAGGCCATTTCTCATTTCTGTCTTTGGACACCCAGGTTTCAATACCTTACAGGATATTGAAAAATTCATTGCAACACTTGTCATTTGCCAATAACATGAATAAACTGACACAACACAGAAATTCTTATATAAAGAAGATGGGAATAAATGATCTTCCACTGGATTCTACTTTGTGTTACTCAAGAGCTCTGATACCTGATGATTTTTTTTTCCTAAGGCTTTCACTTAAATAATGGTTTATTAACATTTAAATAATTTTTTAAAAAACTTTTTGGGACCGTTAAATGTAATTTTTCCTTCAACCAAACCAGTCAGGAATATTAAACATTAGAAAGAAAATCCACCAGCAAAGTGTACATGTGGAATGATTACTGGTGCCAACCTACTCTCCACCTTCTCTTCAATGATATATTCATGAGCCTATTCATTAAAAAAAGATTTGATTTTTTTTCCTACTTTCTATCAATCTCAATGGCTTTTGACTGTCTTTCCATATCCAATAGACACACTGAGATCTACCAAACCTAAACCTTTGATTTGGATAAAACATTTATACCTTCACCAGTGGCATTTGAACTACAGCCACCATCAATCATGTTACAGGGTATAAACATGAGGAACAGCAAAAGGCTTCAGGAATCTGACAGGAGAGGATTGCCAGCAGAAAACAATGACACAGACTGCTGTATATGGATTCTTACAGGAAGAGATCAGATATTCTCCATGCTCAGTGATGGGCTTACACACAATTCCTTGCATATCCATTGGTACCTGTTGTCACACCTGGAATAGGAATAACACCATCAGGATTGGGTCCATAAACCAACCAGTGCTGTGAGGGCCAGTGCTGAGGAGATCCAGTGCTATGTATTTGCAAACTAATAACATCAGCCCATCCAAAGACTTCAAGCAACATTAAATCCTTTGACATGCCTAGCTCCCATATTTGTATACCCACAGTATTGACTGGAGCACCTCCAGGGGCATGTACAGACACAGTGAATGCCGACCCACACTGAGCTCTGGTGCTTTCAGTGTTACTCACCAATTCAAAGGCACTTCTCACTCCAGCTTTGCAACCCATGGTGTTTGATTTTTTTTGGAGATGACACTTTGGGAATTGTCTAATATGTGGTTGGAACAGACACAGACTGTTCAGCTTTCTTGGAATATATTAGTTTATGTTGATGCTATAAAGGATACATACTAAATTCCCTGCAGGGATTTTTAACTGCTGTACTAAGATGTACAAAGGAAATTTTTTTCTAGCAACAGTACTACAGTAATGACTGCTAAATTTCATTTTGATAATGACAGATGTTACAAAGAAAAAACAGGAATGCTTAATGAGATTTTGGGTGCCATTAGCCCAATTTCATATATTCAACATATTTTGAAAATTGTTAGTAATAAAACAATTTCCTGCAACATAAGATACTGCTTTTTTATTTAGATAAATTTTTCTATGTTGCATCAGATTCTATCAATAAGTTGCTCCAATTCAGAGCCTTTTACTTGAAGCATTACAGAAATCTTTAACTTCATGTGGTAATATATAATCCTAATACATGGAGAAGAAGATGAATAAAAGATAAGAAGAAGGGAATTTATACAAATCCATGGTTAGGCACAATTTGTTCTCACTCTGTCACTATTTTATGCGTGGTTATGTGATGGAATAAAATGACAAAGCATTCTATTTTGATAAAACGATGAATAAAAACACCTCATTTTTTTCAACTTAGAAGTGCAATTTCCTTTTTTCAAAAAAGTGAAACACCTACATAGTGTAGGAGGAGAGATCACAAAGTTTGAAAAAGATGAATACTGAACACACTGAATAAAATAAGCAAATAAATTAATTCATTTTGGTTTCCGATTATATTTAGAAATATAACAATGGAGATATAGATACCGAGGTTTTTTATTAATCTTTTTATAGTTGAATTCTTTTAAAATCTTATTCCTTTTACCCCTCCTTGTCCATTTCCGTATCTTACACTAGAATTAAAACACTTTAGTTTACAAGGATTTCAAGAAATTTTGTTCAGGTAATAGATTGTAGAAGTTACTGAAATCAGTACTCTGCCTGAATACTCTCAAAAGTATTAGCAAGTTTTTAAGGCAAATGCTGAAGGTTCCATGTGTTTTTAAATTACAATGTATTATTTGATTTCTACAGAATTTAATTTACCAAATCCTACCCAAAGTGTGATATCTATAACTTCAGAACACAGTCCACCTTTACCTCCTGTCTACCAACAAAGGAGAGGTGTGTGAATCACCTCAGGAGCACAGATGTCACTCCTCAGATGTGTTGAGTTATACTCAAAAATAGAAGTAAGAACACTTACCCTTACATGCATGGAGCTGATATAAAACAAGAAATTAATAACTCTAACAACCATATGTTTTGAATACTGAATTCACACCACCTCTTCATAAATTTCTACCTGAATAGTGCTATCTATTGTGTTTCTCTCCTGAAATACAAGCAGCACAATATTTTTAAACCCAGTATTTTTAAAAAGAATTATTGAGTTCTATCCGCATCCTCAAGCGATATTTTCACTACACAGTCACTGCAGTATCCAACACAGGGAGTAGGATGAGGGATCACAAACTAATGGCAGCCATTTGAGTATCCACTGAATTATTAATAAATTAGATCTATGGAAGCCATTTAGAATGTCACATTAAGCCGATTAACTCCCTATTTCATGAGCAAACACTGGGTGTTCTATAACAGAATAGAAAGTAGGAACTGGTGGATAAATAACCATTATTAGAATAGCAGAGATATTTTTGGTGCAATTGCTAAGAGAGAAAGTGTTACTTGAAAGTCTCAGGAAGGACTTTCAAAAATTGGTGTGATGGAAAATTGGCATGAACTAGTTAAAAAACATAGATAATCTGATTACATAAGAAGTGTTTGTGACAGTGTAGTAAATAAAGAACATTATCTAATTTGTACAGGCCCTAAAATAGAGCAGCTGTAAATTAAACCTACAGGTATATCATGAGTTCTGCTGAGGATTTAATAACAGTGCTTAGGCACAGTGGATTAAAGTGTAGCCCCGAGGGAATGAACCTGCTGCATCCAAACTGGGAGAAATACTGACAAATAGTGTCAGTATCCCCTTCGCAAGGGATGCTTCACTTGACATTTTATGATTTGTGTTTGCCTGTGTAGTTTTAGCATTATCTTATCATATTGTTTATTACATTTAATTGATTAAAGAAATAAACCTCATACACAAAAAAACCAGACCATATCTTTGTACACAATAAGATTTTCTAAACTACTTTCAACTCCTTTATCAATTCAACTGTGAATAGGCAGAAGATGAATTAAGCATTTTATGTTGCACTGGGATTAAATTAATGATGATTATTTGGTGATGCAAAACTAATGTATTTTAATCAGCTTTTATTAGTGCATCTATTTACATGCAATTCTTTCCCTTAAGTATTAAAAGGAGAGTAAAGATGCAGCAGATTAAAGTTTTGCAAACAGTAATAATCTGTATTACAGAATATATGTTCATCCAATCTTGAAAAATCTCATTACAGCTTTTGTTTTGTTTTGTTTTTTTCCTGTTTTTTGTTCTGTTTTTGGTTTTTTGGTGTTGTTTTTTTGTTTGTTTGTTTGTTGGCTTGTTTGTTTGTTTTTGGTTTTTTTGGTGTGTGTGGCGGAAATGGAATAAGAAATGAAGGAATCTAGAAAGAGAACTTTAGTGTAAGAAATCAGTGATGTTCTGTGGCCCCATTCACTTAGCAGCTTTCCCCAGGATAACTGCAATTCACATCACATTTCTTGACATGGTCCATGAAAGCCCCTTAAAATCCTTCCAAAACCTGCACAAACACACTGGGGTTGCTAAAAAATAGCTTATAGATACCTAAACCCAGTGCTACTCTCAGTATTTTGAACCAACACAAAACTGTTCTCATATCAGTGATGCTGATAAACAGACTATAAATCATGATCTTGCACAGTGAGAACTAGTCCTAAGAATTTAGAACACTTACGGAGACTTTTAATAATTAGCTCTTCAATTATTATAAAATTAGTCAATAATTGTCATATAATTGTCCTTTGGTGTGTGCATACATATGTATTACACTCTTCTAATACATCAGTATAAATATTTACTATTTAATAGCTTTTTAAGCCTCACAAGATAATATAGTCTAGATTATAAAGACAAGTAATTTTTCACTAATTTCTGCTTGATCATACAGTGCCTCGAGACCACCAAATGAAAGTAAGATCCCATATAGTCATAAGATAGGCTGCACTCCAATGATCTTGGAGGTCTTTTAAAGCCCTAATGATTCTGTGAATCTATACTACCTCAGCTGTCTTAGATGCTGAATGCTAAAACTGATTTTAAAAGACAGAGTTGGGCTTTTTGCTCCTTAAAAAATTCCCAAATTTATACCATTTAGATAAATAAAAAGTTGCATCTATTTTCAGTAAGGATTAGTGCAAGGAGGTTTGTCTCTTGCAGAAGACAGGTCCTCTCCAGCCGTATTTATGAATGAATCTCCAAATTATTACTTTTATTGTCCCCAATGAGCACTACTTTGCATTCCAGTTTCTGTTATTTATAGCACAATGCCTGAGGGAGTAAGTACAAACAACATATGGAAGATCTACCAACTCATGCATAATACTTCAGCTTGACTTGTGCTTCCATGGGGATTTAGGTACTAATACTGAATTACGTCGTTATTGGTCTGGAACCCTCTCAAGGCAATCCTCATTTTTCAAACCATGTGATCTTTATTCGATGAGAAGGAAGAAAAAGAAAGCACAACCTAAAATCATCTTGTTTAGTTAAGAAGCTATACAGCACTAAATGTTTTATGATATAATTGTGAAGACTTTGGTGTTATCTCACCCGGCACACAGACTGTGACTTTGACAGTTTTGGGACCATTTTTTTAATGCTCTAGAAATGCTCAGAACAGCAACAGAGTGGGTACTGTTTCTCCTTCAGAAAAAGTGCCTGAGGGAAGGATCATAGTGGGGATGTTCCTGCTCCTTTGCAATTTCTCTCATGTCACTCAATGAATGTGAATGCAGAGTTACACTTTGTCCTAGTTACAGTGGCTGGAATTGTCGCTGGTTATAATAGCAATTGTGTCGTTATGGCCATAAACCCTCTATATTATTTTCTCATTAACTGCTCACAATGGATCATTTGCAATAGCTGCCCAGGGCACACCCGACCCCTCAGGTATAAGATGGGAGTTTAGGAACTTCTGGAAGATAAGGAAGCTTTCCTGTTTTCACACCTATGACTCAGGTGTGTGTGGGAGCCATCAGCACCTTCACACCCACCTGAGGGGTCACGTCTGCTCATGGGCCATCAGGGATGCCAAAAATATGCCATGGTTCACCACCCAGAGTAAATCACTCCTTGTGAAACTTCCCCCCGGGAGGAGGGACTGGGCGTTCCCATCTCAGCTCAAGCATATATAAGCTTGGGGTTTTGGGACTCAGGGAACTATTTGTTGGATCCAGAGGAGGATCAGAGCCTCAACAGGACTGTGACTGCTGCTCTTGACTGGACTGCAATCATCACCTTCACCAGCAGGTTTTTTCTTTCTTTTTACTTTAAGCTCAGAGGGACCATGTGGTGTTCAGCACAGGGGTTGATGAGCTCCATTCTGGTCATGCCCCACTGGGCTGGGCTGCACATCTGTTTTTGTGGGTCAAGTGGATTTTTCTTTTGTATCATTATATTTATTGTGATCTTTTTATTAAATTTTTATTCTGACCTGCAATCTCATTCTGAGTTGGATTCATTTCTCCTGCTGGTTTACCTTTAAACCAGCACAGTGGGTGTAACCAAAATTGTGTATTCGGTAACCCTTTATGTCATTTCTTCTGGACTGTTAGTAATGGATTGTTGACAGCAGCCTCCCAGAGCACACTTGACAGGTCAGACTACAAGCTGGGTGTTTAAGAATCCTGTGAGATAAGGAAGTTTTCCTGCCTTCACACCAATGACTCAGCTGTGATAACTCCCCTCTGGGGAGTCATTAACATCTTCACATTCAGCCTGAAGGGTCATGTCTGCTCATGGGACTTCAAAGATTCTAAAAATATGCCATGGTTCACCTCACAGAGTAAATCACCCCCTGTGGAACCTTGGGGAGGTACTGGACATTCCCACCTCAACCTGAGCATATAGAATCTTGGAGTTTGTGGACTTCTGGTGCCACTTGTCAGATTCAGAGGAGTACCAGAGCCTCAACAGTACAGCAACTGGCACTCTTGACCAGACTGTGACCATCATCTTCACCAACAGGTTTTCCTTTCCTTTTATTTTTCACTGGGGTAGACCACATGGGACTCAGTACAGGGACTAACAAACTCCATTCTGTTCATGCCCCAGGGTGCTGAGTATATACCTGGGGTTTTTTTGTTTGTTTGTTTGTTTTGTTGGGGTGGTTTTTTGTTTGTTTTTGTTAAAACCAATTTTTATTTGTATCATTATATTTACTGTAATCTTTTTAGTAAATTGTAACTCTGACTTATTATCTCTTTTGAGTTGGGTTCATTATTCCTGCTGGTCTACCTTTAAACCAGAACACACTTGAAACTGATATCTCAAAGGCACAGGACACATTTTGCACTTGCATGGTGCACATGGAGGCTGCCTCACTTAAGCAGGTGAGCGAGAAACAGGGGACATGGATCTTAATTGGGGGAGTTTAGCCCTGAACCCTCTTAGGAGTGAAAAACCGAGTCTTAGACCCTGTGCCTTGTTGTGGACACTGAGGCAGGACATCAGGATGGAGTATTGCTTGTGGCTTCTGAGAAGCAACACTGGAGAGGTTACTAGCAGTTTAAGCCAGAAATCTCTTCTCTAATTCTCAAAACAGAATCAGTACTGTCAGTTGAAGGCATAAAGCATATTCTGTCAAAGAATATACTTCATTGTATCTTCCTTTAACAGTCAATAGTGTTCACCAAAAAGTTTCAAACACTGAGTTTCTTTGAATTAAAACACAGCCTTTTCTGAAAGGCCACCTTTCAGAAAGGTGTTAATCTCTTATTACAGTTATTTAAAATATCCATGTGTATTTTGCATTTGTAAAGTCTCAAATTCTACATTTGATTCCTAATATTTTTTTTTTCAAATAGAACATGGAAATGGCTTTGAAACCTTTTCCCTCCATTTTAAACAGATTAAGGATCATATATTGTGATATTTCCCCCTCTCTGTTTTCCCATAAGAAGTATGATATGACCAATACCTGATGCTGTCTCACAGTTGAAGGCTAATCTTTCCCCTAGGGTATCATAACATCACTGTGTCTCATTTATAAAATGCAAGCTCTACTCAGAAACTGTACAAATGCAATGTACTTAACCTCTTGCTCTTTCCTTCCCTTCCTCTCTCCCTCCCCTCACAACCTGATCATGGGCAACTGTTCAATATATTTTTGAACTACCTCCAGTTTTACTGACGTCACTGAAGCAATAATTCCTTCTTAGTAGTCATATTTTACAATTTGTCAACCCTTTTACCTGCTTTGAGGTGGGAACTTTTATTTGTTCACTTAAGAGCAAATCCTGACAGATAAATACAGAGGTTAATGTGCTGCTGTTAAATACAGCTCTGCAAACAAAGGGATTCTTCAAGCTTAGGCAATGCCCTGGTTCTGATAAAATGCATATTTGCATGTTTGCCCTTATGCTTCACCATATGTCATTGCTGCAATGATGTTGAGTAATACAGCTGTCATATTAGTTGATATGGTTGCTACTTTAATAGAGTGAACAAAGAGAATCTCATTGCCTTAAATTAAATATGGGAGTTTTTGCCCATATGGTATTTCGCAGACCTATACACTGACTGCAAATATAGTCACTGTCATAAAATAAACTAAAAATCCTTGAGAGACTATTTATATAAATATCACTTAATACTGTCTCTGACAAATGAAGTGGAACTTCAGGTAAAGCAACTTTGCAATCAGATTTCAGTGTCTGGGGAAAACATTTTGTAATTTGTTATGTGGCTGTAAAAACAACAAATAAGACATTTTGTCAATTTCTTGGAATAATAGCTTCATTTTTATGATGAATATGTCTGAATATTAAATGTATAAGAGAATACATGAAGTATGAAAATACAGGCTTGCTTTGTGAAGTGCCAAAATTATTCTCTTGTTATATAAACAATTGCAAAAAACATTGCAATTATTTTTTTTCCCTTGTTTTTATTATTAATTTGTGAAACTTATTGCCATGAGTTGTTTTGGATACCAGAAGTGTAAATGAAAGAAAATACATCAGGGACTAGTCTAGTAACATACATGAACCTGTGCAAGAAACCCCAGATGAGAGGACATACCAGCTAAGCTATCATTCAAATACTTGCTCCAGTGTTATTTCCCCTCATCAAGAATCAATTATGGTCTAGTGCTGAAGAAGATGTAACTTAACATTAAGAATTTCGTCTTCTCCAGCATCCCCATTTCCATTTCTTCATAGCAACTGGCTAAATAAAAAGAAAAAAGTTGAAGTGGAAGTTAAAGGAACCACCTCCTGTCTCTCCAACACAATGGCAGGAAAGATTTCCATAAGATTGTGTCTTTTGGCAAAAGGGCGTTGGTAAAAGCTATCACCAGGGCTTATTTGTAAGCATAAAATTAATCTTATACTTCAAATTAGACATTAATTTTCCAGTGACTATAATTTAATTGAAGAGGGACTGTATGTCAATGCTACTCATTTGCAGAACTCACCTTGAACTGTGTTTTTGTTTGTTTGTTTTTGTTTTGTTTTTACATACAGTACTTGCATTTGTCTGTATTAAACATGAATCTTAATAGTAAGACAGTGTGCTTTGACAAGAGCAGTTATAAACACATCTTAAATAGGTAAATTTGTGCAAATTGCTTTTTCTCCAACACTGCTCAGCTTTGTATCTGTACTATCTTTTGTAATACTCATTTGTGGATTCCAAAAATATTTGCTAAGAATGGTATTTAGTTTTTATTACGTAAAGTTTTTTGTTATATAAATGTATCTGTTATTAAGAATTTTTTTAAAAATCAAAACTGTAAGGCTAAAGCATCAGAATACCAAATTTTCAAATCTGATAAATTATCTAAATCATAGTGCTGGTTAATCATTTTCCTCCTTTTACAGACAAGATTAAGCTTGCAAAGGGGAACTGCATCTTGGTTTTAGTATACAATCCTCTTCCCAGCACTTGAAATGCAATGACAGCCAGGATTAGTAGAAAAATTTGGTATAGTTCTACCTTTAGACAGTGATTCAATTTTTCAAAGAAAAATTGTTCTGTGAAGCTCTTATGCCACTATTAAAGAGTGGATAAGAGTTTAAAGGCCAGGAGGAATGCAACATATCATATCTGGCCATTAATAACACATCACTGTAGAGAACTGCTTGGTCTAACACTTAGGAGATGTTTTTGCTGATATTAATCATAATGTTGCTTCTTTATTATCAGTCAAGACACATAAAATTCAGGTTCCATTTGGAGGAAAAACCGAGACCAAAAAAGGGGAAAAAGAAAAAGGTTGTGGGACTTATATTAATAAGCAGCATGCTTATATTTTAGTTAAGATGAATTGATTCAGAAAGATGTCCTGATAAATATAGGAAGATATAAACTACATTTTAAAGTAACTGTTTTCTAGAACCTTATTTCAAATGATAGTATATTAAGTAGCCCTTCAGGAACTGCCAGGAAATTTGTCAGATGGCAAGATTTCATTGATGATATTTTCTGTAGTTATTTCATTTAGCACTCAGAATTCAGATGAATTCAGGATGTTATCGATTTGAGGTGTGGAGGAAGATTTCTTTTCTGCAGCACTGCCATCCCTGTTTTTTTCCAACTCTTCCCACACTGAAAAATGGACACAAGGCAGGAATAGGATTCTATTTCAAAGAGCTGTCAGAGAAAAATTAATATGATCTCTGCAGCTACAAGAAATTAATACATTCTCTAGCCACTTTCAGCTCTTAGACTTTTAAAAATTATTTTTACCTTTTGATTTATCACAACAAAAATGCCAATTTTTTTCCTGTCCTCAGAAACCTTTTGCCTCTTGTCCATCCACACTGCAAAATAATATTCACTGTCAGCTCACAAACACAGTGCTCAAAGATGAGTAAACCTTCAATAACATTTTTATTGCCATAAAACCTTCTAACTGCCACCCTAAATTACAGATCCAATCACAGATTTATAGGAAACCAGAGAAGAACCGGACAGAAACTCGAGACAGGGGAGTGGGAATGTGAAAGAGGAGCCTGAAAAACCTCATTTCTTTGTTTCTGTTGTTCTTGAGGTTGGGAAGAACCACTTCCTCATGAGTCCTTGTGGGTCTGTTTGATTTTGGGGACATAAAAACTTTCTGTCCTCTTCGTTGCATTTCTTCACACAAAAGACCTGCTGAGACAATACCGCGAATGTTGAGCAGAGCTGGCTGTTGAGCCAGCTGGAAAGGGAAGGTGCAGGGAGGTCTGGTAGGGATGGCCAGAGCTTGAAGGCCACACTCTTTGAAGGTAATGACCTCTGAGACCTCACCTCTGCACTACCAAATATAATCACATCACTCTTGAATACAAAATGTTGTCACTGCTATCAAAGACAAGAAGGACAAATTGTTGAAAGTACTTACCGGCTTCTAAAGGAACTAAACCAGTGGGAGTAAGAGAGAGGCAGCCCGTGGTTCCATCATGGAAATGCTGGAACATTTCAGTCAAAACCTTGCTGGATACAGCACATTCCCAGCAGCAACAGCTGTCCTCAGTGGGCAAGAGGAAACAGCTCAGGGAAAGACTTGCTCTCCTAGAGGAGACATTTCAGGCCCTGCCTCAGGACACCCTCCAGCAGCTGTGCTGGTAAAAAGGCAGCCTCCAGCACACAAACCTCAGAAGCATTTGCTAGAAAGGCATCACACAGAAGAGCTGACTAAAAAGAACCACTTTCAGAGAAATAAAATTAATGGGAAATTGCAGTAAAATCTACAAAAAGTGATGATTACTTTGAATATATCCTGAATGAACAACTTGAATGTTATCACAGACTTGTTTCTTTGTCTGCTTTCACCCTTTTGATACATATGATGAGTATATAAGGAACAGAACAAATGAAATCAATGGTCTTTGCAGTGTTTACTTTGCAAATAAATCATAATTACACCACAACAGACTTTGGGGCCAAAGCATAATTTTATTCAATTGTTAAATTCAGTAATAATATCAGACTCTACTAATTTTTATATATATATAAAAAAAATAATGAATTGGAAAAATCAGCTAGAATTTTGAATGTTTTCAGCTCCTGTTACTGAAACCACCACCCCCAATTCCAACTCATAGTCAAATTCTGTTCACAGCTACCCCCTATTTGCACTCCCATCCCTGTGACTCAGGTGGAAGCATTTAATGTTTTCCAAGCTCTGTCTAATAATGCCAGTCTGTTGTTCTTGTTTTAACAGGGAGATGGGCCTACAAGAGATATAAATTTAGTGACCTGAGTGGTGTGAAAGGCAAAATGATACTTCTTGAAAGCTGCACCATGAAATAGTCATTTAACTAGAGAAGGAGTTGTTTTATGTTTTTCCAATTAAACAGAGGAACAACACTGTACTGTGGTCTAGATTTGAGACATATCAAGATGGTACAAGTTGCTGTTTTTGAAGAGCATATGCTCCACACACTCTCCCGAGGTCCCTCCTGACTCTACGTACAAAGTGCTCTAAGTTTTGAGCCAAGATTCCTTCTGGAGCATAGAAAGATAAAAGGAAGGGTTAGGAGATTCAGTCATGACTCCAAGCTATTAAGGGATGTCCAAGTTTGGAGGTGATAGAAAGGCAAAATAATTAGTTTGCACAGTTCAATGTCCAAATAACATGTCACATGAAAGGAGCTTTCAAAGCTCTCCCTCCTCATCAACTTTGATTCCTTTATACTTTAGCAGTTCATAGAGAGCCTTACAAGGAGAGCTGGATACCTATTGACAGCTGAGACTTGAATTATTAAGGTGAACTGAAATGAAATGCCCTTGTTTCCTGCACCAGTGAACATCCCAAATGTGACATCTCTTTTATTAGTGATGAAACTACTGTCTTATTCTCTCCATTCCACAGTTTTCTGAATGTTCAAGATAGCAATTTCAATGGCAGCCAAGGACACTGAATACATTGTAGTTCAGAGACAAAAGTTCCATTGTGATTGTTCACTGGTATTTCTATCCTGAAAAATTAGAATGCCACAACCCATATAAGATTAATAAACTGCCTATTATAATACTGATGTATGCTGCTGCATATTTATTAATCCCATCTGCAATAGTGAAATACAAGATGACATAGGATAAAATAAAAAAGTCTCAGGACATTCACCAATCAAACCAACAAAATTAATTAAAAGTTAGTAAACTAGCAGTGTAGGGAATATGATTCTAATCCTATTGTCCTAAGAAGCTGTTTGCTTTGCTATGAAACTATCACAAAGATTGTCATTTTATCTGTAGCTTAAATATATTATTAATGTCTTGGTATGAATCTATGCTATTGCATGAACAGAACATTCATTTTTTCCTTCCCTAATGGGTATTTTTTGTATATATGTAGTGTCATAAAAACAAACAAACCCAACAAAAACAACAAAACAAACAAAAAAAATGAAAAACAGAAACATCAACAAAAAAAAACCCCCGTAAAACCTGTATGCATTCACTTTATCCAGCCAAAGTCAGAGTTATCAGAACAGATAAACAATGCAATTTTCAGGGGATCACCAAGCATAAACAAAAAAAGCCATGCAGATCATGCAATTAGGAAAAACAAAAAAAAAAAGAACATTTGGAAACTGTATAAGTCAATGATTGACAGCAAACCCTTTATATTCTACTGTATAGTCCAGCACACAGTGCTACACTAATTATAATTACCAGTGTACCACCAGTCTGTTTGGTAGATTTTTCTTTTCCATTCCAGTCTGTAAAACTGACTGATTTTGTCAGTTCCAACTGATTGAAACAATTTTCTGACCTCTTTAAAGTACCCCTTCTATATTCTTCAGATAATACATAAAGAACACTTATCTTCCATAATTCGTGAATTTAGGGAAGAAAAAGGGCAAGAATCCATGCAAGAATTTAAAATTCACTGCTTTAGTGCTTCTCAGCATCCAAATGTATTTTTAAATGATAATTCCAAGTACAGCATTTTAAATACTCAATATTAATGCAATTTGTACTGTTGACCAGTATTTCTGCTCTCTCATGCAAAAATACACTCCTTTTTGAGCCCATGACCAAGTGATAAATTGCACAGTTGTATCTAAAATGAATGTATCACCCACATTTGACTATCACTTGTTAATGCAGCAGCCCCCAGAAATCATTGTAACATATCTCTGTGCAACTTCAAACAGTGCCCATTTTCTAAAATCAGCAAGTCAGAGATATACTTTACATATTCCCTGCACAGTAGTCTTTTCTAACATTCCCTGTGCTGCTCCAAAATGAAAAAAAAAAAAAGGGTGAAAAAAACCTAAGAAACTTAAGAAAATCTGAAGCTATTGAGTTAGGAGAAAGGTTTCCATCTTGGATCACTAACAGATATGCCATGAATAAACAATTAATTAATTTTAAATGCCTTTGCTTGGGAACACAGAGAATTTGTCAACATCTGAAAAAGCTCCTGTTTTCCTTGGTGGCCTTGAATTAATTTTTAGGTTTTTACATTTTTTCCTCTCAGGACTTTCAAAATCTTACATTTATGAAAATAAAAGTGCATATAAAACATTTATAAAAACATGATATACTTGTGTAAAAAATTTACTGCTTTTTTCAACTTAGCATCTCCTGGCAAAAAACAAATGTATCACAAATGTGGTCAAGGGGAGAAACAATACCTAGAATCAGCTTTCAGCAAGTTAGTAATTTCATTCCTCATATTTCAGCTCAACATCAGTTAGATGAAACATTATAACATGCCAAACACTGTAATTGAGGAAAAAAACTATTTATATTTTTAGCATTTCTGTCCTTCATGAAAAACACCTCTGATCCACTCAGAGTCCTGAAGGGGACTTCCAACTGACATGGCTTTGAAGAGCAATCAGGTATCACTCTTTAAAAGGAAGCTTTAATATGATCAAAAGTGGGGCAGACTGCCAATTTTGCTGGCAATCCCAAATGGACAATGTTCCATTAACTCCCTCAGCCTCAATTCATACAAAACTCAAATAAAAGCCTTGGCTGTGCAGCTTCAGGGACAGCCTCTCCTTTGGAAACAGCAAGCAACCGCTCACTCCATTGAGATTTGATCAAAGGAAAGAGGATCAGAGATAGAACTGATTACACCAGTACTCGTTCTAAGCCATTCAGCACATCAGCAGCTCAGTGTGTGATACCTCAAAAATGTCTTTCAAACTACTTGTAAGAATTCATCCAAATTTAGTCTCTATCTGTCCTGGTTATAGCAGCCAGGACCAACGTGTCACTGTGTGGGTGTGTATTATAAACCCTCTATATTATTTTCTCATGAACTGATCACAATGGACCATTTGCAATAGTTGCCGAGGGCACACCCGACTCCTCAGGTGNAGAGCCTCAACAGGACTGTGACTGCCACTCTTGACTGGACTGCAATCATCACCTTCACCAGCAGGTTTTTTCTTTTGTTTTACTTTGAGCTCAGAGGGGCCACATGGTGCTCAGCACAGGGGTTGATGAGCTCCATTCTGGTCATGCCCCACTGGGCTGGGCTGCACATCTGTTTTTGTGGGTCAAGTGGATTTTTCTTTTGTATCAATGTATTTATTGTGAGCTTTTTATTAAATTTTTATTCTGACCTGCAATCTCATTTTGAGCTGGATTCATTTCTCCTGCTGGTTTAATTTTAAACCAGCTCACTATCTCACAGGCCATTGGCACATTTGCTGATGAAGACATGACCCATCATGGCAGTAAAATCTCAGTTCTATGACACATAAGGGACTTGGCCAAAATAAAGCAGGTTTTTTACTGGAAATTAACTTATATACAAAGATGTAGTGTAGATATTTTCATTTATTGATAATACATTTTCATTTTGTTTTAAGTAATAAGTATCCTGAAATTATCCAAGCAGCAATTAAGAAAAACTATATTAGTCCTTTCAGACTTAGTAAAAACCAAGTAATCCAGGGTTGACTTGCAACTGCTCAGGTGCACCAGGGAGGTTTTATTTTCCATGCAGCGACAGGTCCTATGTCACATTAAAAGTCACTCTTTTCCAAGAGCTCAGCTTCCCTAATACTCTTTGAAAATGTAGTCTACATACTTCTTTTTGGGTGTTATTTGCCACATTTATTTAACATTATGAATTCTTTTCTTGGGAATGTTGGGTTTTGTTGTCAGAGGTGGCCTTGACTGACTGTTAATTGGAGAATTCACCCCTGTCACCACAAGAAGCAACAAAAGGATGAATTCAAGGACTTCTCCATAAGAAATAAGAGACTGAGAAAACACAGTCCAAATATAATTACAAAGAAAGAAAAGGGATTGTTAAGAAGAAAACCTTAGGAAGCCTCAACAACTCCATTTGTATTCTAGGTCCTTGACATCACCCTACTGTTTTGACACACATTCAACGCACTTTCTCCCACACAAAATCTCCCTTGACTGATGTTTCTACTTAGTACAGCAGCACATAAAACCATGACCTGAAGAGGCAGTTAACTTTTCAAAACACCTGTTTTGCACCTAACTCAGAAACCCTTCTTAAAACTCTTTTTGGTTTTGTTTTTTTTTGCTTTTTTGGTTTTTGAAAGAATGATTTAATATAAAACATTTCTTCCCTCCAAATTCTTGCAAGAACGTTAGGTAGAAACAGAACTATTACCTTTCATTACATTCAACAAAGAGTTCTAGTTGTACTAGAAACATTTTATGTCCTTGACTTTCTCATAAAAGTGTTTATGGAGCTTATTCATAAAGTAGAGTTGCTTCTTCCATTCACATTCCTGTATCATCTACATTATTGTAGTTTCTAAATACTTAATATATGAAGATATAATAAAATTTTGCTGTACCTAGAAAAAAAGAGATCATTTATTCACCACAGAATTCAATTAATGCCTGCCTTTTGTGAACTGCTTCTAGCAATTTCTTATTCCAGTGAAGCCATTGCACAGAAATACCTATTTCAATAGAAAAGAAAATCAAAATTTCTAATTATAATGATTGTTTGCCTGCATCTTTTTTGGATGGTGCCATGCAGGACTGACAAAGTTCTTCCCCTGAGACTGTAACTTACAACAGGATACAGCGGCTGAAGGAAAACTGGAAAGAGAAGCTTTACAAGGGCCTGAAGACATTTTCTGTTCCATTATGACTGTCTATTAATGATCAATTATTGGTACTTACTTCCAGCCTCTCTGTGTAGTGAAACCCAAACAAGTTTGAAGAGGGGGTAATTAGCAGTATTGTGTGAATACCTCCCAATGGTACCACTCCCACTGACAAAATCAGTGTACAGTGATTTCTTCCATGTTTTAATTCTCCAGTGTGTGGACAGAGACTGTTTCAGTCCTTGAGAATCAAAGAGCTCTGTGCATTGTTGTAGTGGATGAATGACCATCACATGCTTGGTGTGACATCCATTTGAACAGAGAACATGGTCTGCTTTGTGAATTGCCTGGGGGAGTCCTACAGTGGTCATCCTGCAGAGTCCTCACCCACAGAGTGCCCAAACTGTCTCATCAGGCATTTTAGCATTTGCTCATTGCTGAAAGTCTATCGTAAAGCTTTAGAAATACCTGTATTTTCAAAACAGTTGCTTCTCAAGCTACTCTAAGCTTATTGTCCTCAGACCATCATAGCTCCAACAACATCACTACATAAAATATATGGGACATTTGTCTTTGCTTTCTGCTGGATGAATGCTGCCAGATATATGCATTCAAATAAATATGTTTTGCTGGACACACCTCTTTAGGGTCTGAGGTCTGAAGAGAAAATGCAATATTATTTTTCCTGTGGAAGGACAATCCATCAGCAGATATAGAGCTCCATAAAATGAGCAGAAAATATAAGACTTCCACCAATTTGACTCTCTTCTTCACTGAAAGTGCATGATAGCACGGTAAGCATTCTGTTCTGTCTTTCCTCGTTGCAACACTACTGAGACAGGCCCATTTAATTGGAGCAGAAAAAGGGTTTTTTACCCTGAAAAACCTTCGGCCTCACAGCACATGTTCCTCTGCTTTCATTTCAATTTTTGACAGCAAGAATCATTGGATCTTATTTCACTGAATTGCAGTAGTTCACTAGTGAATTATACCATCATTTTAAACTGATCATATTTTCTAGGCAGATAATAGCACAATCATTACCTAAGTCCAACTCCTCATTTATCAACATCTTATTCAAGTAACTCTGAAAAGAAGGTATCTTAAGAACCAAAGAAGAATTAGAATACTTACATTTCCAGAGAAAATAAATTCCCATCATATCATTGACATGAATATGATAATACTTTTGTTTCAGATATCTATCGAATAAAACAAAGCAGTGGGAAATTCTGAAGCCTTCAAAGCTCAGTTGGCTTAAGGTTCTTAGGACAGGAAGAGTTATTGACAACACCTAAATTTAAATTCCTCTACTCCACTACAAGCAGGAGAACGTTGTCACAGAGGGGCATAATGTCTAAACATCTGAACACGTCCTACCTCGTTTGCAGGGGCTGTTGCTGCCACCACTACCAGGCAACAGAAACCTCACAAATTACGGCAGAATTCATGATAGGCTGGGGGGCAGGAAGCAGGAGAGAATATTTAATTACTCTCAAGAGTAATAAAATAGCAGAGCAATAAAACAGCTCATCTAACTTCTCACCCTGCCTTTTCCATCATTGTTGCCACAATTACTATCAGATTTTCTACTGCTGCTTCAAACAAGCGTAGAGTTGCATTTCAGTTCACATCAACTTCTTCTCTCTCTACTACAGGAAGATGTATTTTTTTAAGCATTATTGAAAGTTTCACACTCTGATTGTTAAACGCGTGCAAAATGCACACAAATTGAAAATACACCAAACTCCAACAACTGAAATATTTTTAATGCCCTCAGAAGACCCAGGCTTGAGACTGGGACTGCATCATTTGAATTTAACTTTTCCAGTGCCAGGTTTCTGCTGCTGTCACTAAGATCTCACCTTTTTCTTTATTCCCTCATTCATTCAGTCTCCAGCACAAACTACAGCCGTGTAGTGTGGACGTCCAGATGCTCAGAAGGATGTTCTGATTATTCTCTAATTGCTCTGGTCTAAGCAACAGACAACTCAAATGTAATAAGTATTCCAGTTAGATTTTGAATTTAGGGAAAGTTTGTCTCAATATCAGGAGTTTGTAGTAACACTTGTATTCATAGTAACACATTCAAGGACTTCACTCTTAAAGGTTACATTCATGAATGAAAAAGTTCTGCTAATGAAATACCAGAGTCGAGAACTCCCAATAACTTTGACATTTTCCACTCTCCTGAACATAGTACACTTTGGAGACGTAAGAGTCTGCAGGAGACACACTGAGCTGGCTGCTCTACTTGGCTCTCACACTTATGCGAGAACTATCACAATGAGGAGACTGAGGAATACTTGTTTGATTTTAAACTTTTTAAGGAAACAACAGTGAAAATCTGTCATGTGGGCAGCAGTTGGAGACAGTGAAAGAAGAAACAGGGCTTAGCACAAAGTAGAAATGACAGTATTCTTAGTTAAAAATGAGAAGTCCATCATAAGTTTGCATGCAAAAATACTCCAGAGTATTCACTTGTAAATGATAATTTTATTGCATGTAGCTCTATAACAGTTGTAAATATTCCAAGTAAACAGCAACTAAGTAACAACTTCTAAAGTAATTCCAAGTTATTAATAGTTTAAAAATGTGGCCTGTCTAAACAGAACATTTTAATATCAAAGTGGAAAATGGCCTTTCATACTTCAATAGCCAAGTAGCCAGATCAATCAGAAATGTATCTTTCATCCCAATTAACCAGGAGGGTGAGCACGTTGTTTAACATTTCCCAGAGTGTATCCAGACTGAAGATAAACCAAAAGTGAAGGTGTGAACCCAGAGCAGGGAGGCACAGGCAGACTGACGCAGCAGGGCTGAGCACAGCACAGGGCACAGGAATCATACCACAACAGGTCTCACGTCACCGAGCAATGGCAAGGGCTGCACAGACTGCACTGATGTTCTCCAGGTTTACTGAGGGCACCTCAGCACCTGCAGCTCTACACAAGTTCATGTAAGAACACTTGGAACAGGTAAACCACCGCCAGATGTAACTGGGGGGGCTTAGCAGAAAAGGAACTTGGTGCTCCCTGGATGGACTTAATTTTTTCTATTGTGTAAAGATCTGTAAGTAAGGTAATTTTATGGGATGCCTTTGTGGTGGTGAGAATTTGGAGGCAGCACACCTGTCTAATGGTAAGAGCAAGAAAATCTCTTCATTTCCTATGCAGAGTTAGATCAAACACATTTCAAACACACTCCTTTTTCACTACTACTGATTTTGGAAAAGTCAGAAGTGAGGGGTAGTTTTCACCACAGCAAGCTGCAAACTCATGAGGACCATCTTCCCAAGTCCTTCTCCCTAATAGCATTCTGAAAGCATGCTTAAAATTATGCATTTTGGGTTTAGTTGTAGATCCTGGAGCAAGTAGTCCATCCTCAGCTCTTTCCAATTAAATCTCTAATTGTGCTTGTGTTAAATGAACTCAGAAACAAGTTTCAGTCACTAGAGAATGGATAATCATTTACTTATCATCTGCTTTTAAGAAAATTGCAAAGTGTAACAAGAAGTGGAAAAGTTTCTCTAGTCTTTGCCTTTTAATAACAGTTAATGGTTATTTAGTTTACTGAATATTAAATGTTAGAAAATCAATGTTTTATTTTCCACACAACAATGCAAAATGACAGATCTTCAGTGGGGCATGTCTCCCCAGACACTAGGAATCAGGAATTTGATTTTATTACATTTACTCTTCTAATGCTATACAGGAGTAAAGGGTGAAAAAGTTAAGGCAAATTCATCAAATGCTTAAAAATCCATCTGAAAAAATTAAAAAGCTGATTTTCTTTGTCACTTATTATCCATCAGTCAGTCTGGGTATCTTTTCTCCTTTTCCAGCTCTCACATTAAACTCCATTTGACTAAAATTAGCCAACCAAATGTTGATATACAGTAGGATACTTTCCTGTACCTATACATCATTTGGCTATTTGACTACAGTTCCTTTTTCATTTGGATGAGTTTTCAAGCTTTCTGACATATGAGTCACAGCCATCATTCTGGACTAACTATGGATATTAATGCAACAGATAATAATAAACATGATTCAAAACATAAGAGAGCAGAGGTGCATGATATTTATATCTACTACTTATTTGTTTTTATTTCACTGGATGATCTCCCCTGTGTCATTGTCACCCAATGACATGAAGCTCAAAACAAGAGCCTTTTGCTGAATTCATGTCCTATGTGCCAGCACAGATCCTCACCTCAGCACTGTGTGGGCTTTTGGTGTAAATACAGAGGGTACCCACAAAACCAGCAAGACTAACCAAAATAAGTTGATCAAACTGCTTGGTCCCACTAAGTACAAATAGAGACCTGTGTTTAGTTTCCCAAAGACAGATTAATTCACTTCTCTGTACCTCAGTTCTGAACTTCTAAGAAAGAATGCCAGGACTTCACATCTCCTGCAAAAATCTCAGACTCTCCACCTGGAAGAAACTCCCTCTGCACCACTGCTGTTCTCAGCACAGCTGAAAGGCACTTAGGGCAAAGCAAAACCAGGACAGACATATTTGATTGTTTCCCTTTTGTATACACCTAACCTCCAACTACCTCCAGCCCAGAGGATTTCCTTTCAATTATTGATTGTTTTTAATTTTTAATTTAATGCTTAATTGTTAATTAACTGTTTTAATAGTTAATTCTTTAGCAAGTACTACTGAGTCTGCTAATTCTTGTTTGTAATTCATAAACTATAAATAATCCTTACTCCTGTTTGTCAGCAATATTTGGTAGTAGATTCTTTATAAGCCCAAATACTTGACCATTTTAAAATATTTTCAGATATAAAACATTCAGTTACATTGGTTAGCAGAGTATCTCCCATAAACCTTCAGACTTAATTATTTTAAATTTCATTTGGAATTCATTCTGAAGCTCCACATGTCAACTATCACCTTTAAAAAACAAAACCAATAGAACATCAACAGCCCAAGAATTTTGGTTTAAACTATTCAGAAGTGGTCCCAAGTATCCATCTTTCTGTGTTCTACCTTAAGCTGTTAAAATATGTTGGCAATTCATGCTTAGCAGCATTGGCATGAACCTTTACCACTAAATGGTTTATTAAGATGAAGAAAACTGATTAAAATAAAATAAACTATTTTCAAGTGTTGGAATTACTTGGACTTCAGAGCTATTCACTGTTAAAAATTAATGTTTGGGAGGTTACCTATAACTACCCATAACTATTAACTTATGAGCAACATGAGAGGTTAAGCTCAGCTGACAGTGTTCTGGGTAGGAATTTTACTGCCTTTGGATGGCACATGTTTCAGCTCAAACAAAACCACCTTTTCACATGCTTTCTCCTTCTGTTCAGTAAGCATGCTATCCAACTTAAATAAATTATTTCTCTACTAAAGCTCAATGTTATCTCATAGCTCCATTTTATTCCAGAGACAGGTCAATTTCTACCACAGTAGATATTCTAAATTTAATTTTTCAAGTCAATCATAATAAAAAAATCCCCAAATATGTTTGTAAAGTATTTGCAATCAAAGCAGAAAAGTAACTTCTTCATTAAGCAAAGCCTTGGACACTCATTTCTCCTGGCAACTGGAATATTTTGGTCACAATACCAGTGGTACATTTGGTTTATCTCCATAGTTTATCTGTGCAATAAAATCTGAGCCTTAAACAGATGATCTAATTCTAGTGGAGACATGCAAAGTATTCAACTTCATTTATTCTGCTCAGACAGAACAGGAAACCTCAAAACTTACTAGGAATGAAAGAAGAGACAAGAGAAAACTACATACTTTCTGAAATACATGTATTTATGAAACAAATATTTTTGCTTTTGTCTTTTATTATAAATAATTTATTTTCCCACCATAAACCATGTTCCCTGGCTTCATCATGCACTCTTCTTTTATCAGTGTCTAGATAACATCTACCAAAGACAAGTAATGAACATGCAACCATTCTTAATGATATGATTAGGATATGACACATACGCAAAGGTTAAACAAATGAAATCCTAAAATAAAAACACACATTTGGAGCCATTTTCTTGGATGAAGAGCCTTCCCAGGACTGTCACACCACAGAAAAAGCACATGAGCCAAAACTATTAAAAAAAGAAAAAAATGAGAAGCTGCCTAGACCATCCTCATTTTATTTGTATGCAGGGTTTTATTCAAGTACTAAAATACAAAAAACAGAGGTTTTGTCTTTTTTATTATTATTATTTGTTATTATTTTGCTTTGGTTTTGCTTTTTTGTTTGGTTTTTTTGGGGGATTTTTTTGTTGTTTTTGTTGTTTGTGTGTGTGTGTGTTTTGGGTTTTTTGTTGTTTTTTTTTTTAATGTGTGTGTGAGGGGGGTTTTTTGAGAAATTTTTTTTTTTTAATATTACCATTAAATTTTCCATTCAAAACTATAGCCTAATTGGTCTCATAACCATTTGTTGTCACCCTAAATATAGTTTTCTCTCAAGCACACAGAGATAGGTTTTGTAAAGTTACAGGACTGCTGTTCAGATTCACAGTTCATGCCTGTCTGTCACTGAATGGAGACTTTCAATAAATGCTTGCAGCATAACCAGTTCTTTTTATTTTTAAATTGTTTCATAAATGTTATATTGGCAACTCTTCAGATCTAATGGGAAAATAAGTTTCAGTGGTCTCAAGACACGAAAAAGAACTCTTAATCTGAACTTGAGTTTACAGATAATCAGTTTACTTTCTCATAACAGGTTTTTTCCCCAGGTGCTTTGCTCCTGCCATTTAACCCATTCCTGTTAGAAGAACCTTTGAGAAGCAAAGGTTGTTGAGCCACTGCTGCCCAAAGCCTTGCACGAAGGGATGTTGATACTTGCTCATACTTGAAGCCTAGATTGTGATTGTGATGTGGTTATTGTGTTGTCTGGTCTAGCACTGCAACAGTGTTTTATTCAAAAGCAGCCTTCCAACATGCAGGGATACCTTTCGGTTACTGCTTGGCTGCCTCAACTGTGAACTGCTGACCGCAAAATGAAGTGCTTCAAGTCCGTGTTCAATTGCATGAGCCTTCAGCCTTCCAGAACTGTTAGCACTCACCTTTAGAGACAGCAGATTAGGCTCACTTGTGGTGCCTCACCATCTGCCACTGCTTTGCTTAATGGGTGATCTTTCAATATTACTTGGATCAAAATAAAACAGAAAAATCAAGTTCATTAGGAACACTGTGCTTTGCACATACCACCCAAAACATCCAACTGAAAAAACATACTTGTTGCCTATGGTATATGACAAGTCTACCATCTGAAAAATAAATTATTTCCCACACATTTTACCAGTAAAAGTCACTGAAATACTAGAAAAATGCACATTTAATCAAAATGTAAGAAGTTATAATTACTACAGAAAGTAATTACCTTAGAAGATAATTCCTTTCCTCAGTAGTGTTACCATGTAAAATCTTACTCATAACTAGGCTATAGAAAACTCAGTATACATTTAAATTACTCTAAAAAGCAGCAGTGTTACTAGATATACACAATAAAGACAATTTAAATCAATACTTATTATATTAAAAATGCAGATCTTATACAGTACCTCCCCAGAGTATGTGAAAACTACTTTTTCTATTTACCGCCTGCTTTTCAAAGCAGCATATTTTGGTACTGTTGTTAGCTACCTTTAATTATTAGATCATCTGTACTGTTGATCAAAGTAGCTAAAATTTACCACAATAATATTCTAGAATTATTTGGTTAAATAAATTAGGTCACAGTTGTCTGACACCAGACCAGGCATGGACTGGGTTTTATTTCTACTGGCTTTTAGAATAATTGGAAAATAATGTTATAACTATTACCTTTGTGGAGTGGTAATGACACTTCAGAGCTAAAAATGCTATTTTTTTAAATGCATTTCAAAGAGTGAAACTTATTTTAAAGAGTATGTGCATGTAAGAATTATGATTTTCCTCCAGAGATTTATTTACAGAGAAGCAAAAAGAGCTGACTGATAGCAAGCATTTTGTTACCTGCCCAAGTCTAAAAACCAAAACTACAAAGACCACCTGCATGTACAGTTTCATGGGACATGGTCTTTTTTCAGTCTATTTTCATATGAAATCAGAGATACACAGTAATTCTGTAGGCATAAGGGTTTGATACTGAGAGGCTGTTTATCCAAACTGACTTATTTCATGCAATATTCAAACTGTACAAAAAAAAAAAAAAAGACACAGTAAAAAATAAAACAATTAAAGATTTCAGTATTCACAGAAGATAAGATTTTTCCAGGTATATATTGTGTCCAACAAGGCCTGGAACAAAGTCTTCTTGTCTGACTTCTATAAGCAGTTCTTACTACCAGATGAAAGGCAGATCTCAGCTTTAATGCACCACAGGAGACAGGAACATCATTCTGTAGGAGCACAGCAGGGTCAAGCTCACAAAGGTCGTGTAGATTCATCTGACACACCAGAACACAGAGGGATGAGGATGATGGGACCCAGATGGACAGGAGCTCTGAACAAACTGTGTTGGGTAGAACATAACACAGCAGTGTCATCATTATTTACTAAACAACTAAAAAAAAAATAAATAAAATTCAACACAAATCCCAAAAACATGAATCGAGACGGAGTAAGTTTCAAAATGTCAAACTCCTCTTCTTCTTAGGATATATCTCCTGAGTTGGAAGGTATCCACAAGGATCATCAAATCGAAGGACCATCCCTAGGAATCCCACCATGTTCCTGAGAGTTATCCAAATATTCCTTGAACTCTGTCAGGCTTGGTTCTGTGATCACTTTTCCTTGGGGAGCCCTTTCCAGAGCCCAGCCACCCTCTGGATGAAGCAACTCTTCATAATATCCCATCTAAACCTCCTCTGTGACAACTCCAGGCCATTCCCTCGGGTTCTGTCACTTATTACCAGGGAGAAGAGATTGGTTCCTGCCCTCCTCTTCCTCTCACAAGGAAGCTGCAGCCCTTAATGAGGTTTCACCTCAGACTCCTCTTCTCCAGCCTGAAAAAGCCAAGTGAACTCAGTCAGCTGTTCCTCAAGTGGCTCCCCTTTGGACCCTCTACCATTCGGACACAGCATTTTTATTTGTGCACCCAGAACTGCACCCAGAATTTGAAGTTGCACCAAACAAAACATTTGCCCTAAGTCAGACCCCCAAGACTCATCAGAGGCTGAAGATTTACATTCAGTTTCTCAGAGCATCATGGTGAATTGTAACTGACCTCCTTGTGTGATGAGTGGTTTGGGCTTTTAGTCACAGTCTTCAGAGGCCACATTCATTTATGAAACGCTAGACATTTATAGACTATAATAACCTGCTCAGTGCACCTCACCAACTTTTGTCCTTAATATATCTGTTGCAGGGAAGCATAGCAGTTTTTTGGGGTATTAAACTTGTGGCAAGAAGGAAAAACCTGAAAGAAAAGACAACAATAGAGTTTGTAATGATGCAGTTCCTTGATATGATTCCTTCCCAAGAGCCTCCTCTCATCCACTACTCTGCATCAGTCTAAGCTCTGTCTCTTCTTCAATTTTTTTAAGTCTTGATGAAACCCACTTGTCATAAGAATACATTTGAAATACGAACTTGCACTCAAATGTATTTAAAATATAAATGCAGAGCAACACATTCAGATTGCAAATACTCAATAGGGGATTGTGATATTATATAATCACCATTTATTATAAAACTACGTTTTGCACATGGCACAAAACATAATACAAGTATTACACTTTGTACAGTTATATACAACAGGTGCAAGAGAAAAAAATCATCAGGGGCAGTTCTCAAACTACTGTCCCTTAGTCCTTTACCACTGTAATAACTTCCAAGGGTTTTTATTAATCTCAAAATGGATTTGTATCCGAGTTTTCAAAAGAATTCCATCTTATATGTGACATAAAAATGTACTGGGTTTTCAGTAGATTTGACTACAATTTGGTGAGTTTTATAACACACCCGTAGGAAGTTCTATTATTGCTAATATCTTTCAAGAAAATCAGGTGTGCACAGGAATCATCCAACACACTAATCAAGAGCTCCCTACACAGTTGTTTTCACAACAGCCTGTATTTCAGTACAAATTCCCAATATCCCAACTCTAAGAAGACATCTTCCAAAATAATTTCTTTTAATCACAGCACTAACAGTAGTACTTAGAAATGAACCACTTTGTATATCCTCCAAATAACCTTATGCATCCAACCTTTTAATCACTTTTGCATGAGATAATTGTTCCTGTTGTAAGTTAATTGGCCAATTATGCCTAATGACATGGTATCTTAAGAATAAAACATTGATTCTTGTTTTCATAGCCTGATATTTGTTAGTAATTTAAATTTCTGTGAGTTTCTGGCATTCTATAGCACATTTTATAGGTGTCAATTTGTGATAATTTGACAGAGAACGCTATGGTGCACAGCACTAGAAAGAACCTGAGGAAGTTGTGCCTCCCTGACCCAGGGAAAATGTTTTTTTTTGCTTCTGCGTTCCTGGCAGATATTCTAGTCAGACCAGACACTGTTCAGTGGCCTCTAATGAGAAAGACTTCACACTTCTCTGAACAGTTTGTCCACTATCCATGTTATTAAAACATTTTTCCCAATTCTAAATTAATGTTCTTTTACTCCACAGCCATGGGAAAGATGTTGCATCTTTCTACTTTACAAGTGCCTGTTACACATTTGAGACTGCTCCACAGGTGATGTTTTAAGTCAAACAGTGCAAGTTATTCCTTGGAGTAATATTATCTAGATATCAGTCATTCTTGTTTCTTTTCTGTGGAGAGGTTGCTAACTGCCATGCCCTGGCTGAGAGCTGTGCCATAGTAGAGAGATTGTTTATCTATTTTTTTTTTCCTAAAAAAAAAGTATTATTATTCTCTACAACTAGCTATATAACAGAGGGCTATATAGTACCTAAAATAAACTATTTTACTTGGTGATTAAAATTTACCTATGAAGTCAGCCAGGGCCACAGTTTCTAGCAGAAAGAAACTAAAGAAAGTAGGAGCACTAGATTGAGTATTGCCACTTGTGCCAGGGGTATTGCATTTCACAGTGGTCTGATATTTATCTGTTCTTGGAACCAGGTAAACAGATCTGTCCAAGGTTCAGTGCACAGCACTGCAAAATCACTCACTGACTGAAGGGGAGCATTAGCCTAATTGGGCTGCTGCATGCAATGTTATAAACCTCACCAGAACCTGTCTGTGACAACTGGTGTCCTGGTCAAGCAGGGACAAACCAGTGACCTCAGCTCTCTGATTTGGTTTTGCAGTCACATAGCATTTTGTAAAAATGATGCCTCCATACTGACAGTATATTCACATGAATTTCAATTTTTTTCATAGTCATTATTCTGAGAAAAAAAAAATCTTTCTATCTTCCCAATCCTCACACTAGAGCAGATATTGTAATGCTTAAACAAAATGGATCATAGGAAACTGTGTCTGGGTCTGAACTGGCAATGACATTAGAGTTGGCCCAACTCTATCACTATTTTTGATGGAAACATGGGAAAGATTTTCACAAAAAGGCAGACTTCTACAAACCAGGGCAGAAGTAGCAATGGCTTGTAAGACGAGCAGGACAAGCTCATACACTCAGCCAGAGATGAGTGGGTCACCATCCGTTGTCACTAAAACAAAACCAAGAAGTTTATGACAAGGATTTAACAGGTACATGCTTCATGATATTTCAGAATCTACAGAAGTTATGAAGTAATTTCTAGATTCAGTTTTATCATCTGCAAAATTATGTAAGAAAGAGATAAGAGCTGTCAATAAAGCAGATACCATTGAGCTCATTGTGTGAATACTAAGTCTTACGTGTTGATGTTCCATCATATGTTGAAAAGGACTTGGTTTCGAACTGCTGAGGTTTTATATTCCAGGTAAAAAGCTGAGCTCTCGTCTAAAGAATTTGCCAAACTTTCTAGTGACTATGAGTCAACAGTTTTTATAAAAGGAATCTGAACCCTGAAAAGCAAATTTATTTGGATATACTCAACAGAGCCTCAAGTGAACCATTACATTTTTGTTCATTAGATTCACTGACATAATTTAAAACACTTCATCCAGATAAATGTTATGTCAAGTACTGTTTGTTTTGTACCCATGTGAAAAGTCCAGTCAGCAGAAGTTCAAATGGGATGTAATAGAATGAACAAAGTTATTTTATGATGGCTAGCAAGAAAAATAACAAAACCTTCAGCAAGCATATTTCTTAACCTAAGAAATAGATCCTTATGCATCCACAGGGAAAGAGGCATCCCTCTTTTCAGCATGTATGATACATTCACGCCACAAAACTTTTAAATGAGTTTTCAGGGAGGGTCCTGTTTCCCATTGAAATGACACTCAAAGCCATTTTGAAGGCTGTGCTTCAGCTAGTTGCTTGTTCCCCTCAATAAACCCGAAAGCAGGAAACACAGAAAGGCTCATGACTGACACTTTCCCATAATAGAAGAGAGATCTACTGAAAGGCCTGTTTAGATATTCCTCATATCTGAGGAGTGTGATCTTTTTAGACTTAAGCTCCAGGTTTCTCAGCAGCGTAGGTAGAATTTAATTTTTCTTTTGCCAGGATGTTGTCTGTGCTTTGAATAAGTCAAAAATTCAATTTTGCAGAAATTGCAGAACTGATCCTAAAGGATAATAGACTACCTGGATCAGTAGTCTGCTAGGAGACAGTGAGGGTTGAGAACGATCAGAGGGATTTTAAAATGCTTTTGGTAGAAAAGAGGACTTGACCCCATCCCACTCCCCCTCCCGCCCTTCCACACCCACCCATTCAACAACATTTCTCTGTTTTCTGTGATGATCCCACACAATTAGTGGGTCACTCCCCAATGCCAGCATTCTTACCAGAAATTTGACCACCCTGCCATGATACCTCATACCTGTGGGGGCTTTATGCTCATTTTATGAGTGTATCAAAAGTCTAAATCTCATAGATGTGTTATTTACTGAGCTACCATCTGTATTTTGGATGTACAGCTTGATCTTTATTCCTTTCTTATTAGTTCCAGGTTCTCCTGGAACTCTAACAAACCTACCAGCAGAGAGACAGGGCATGTTTAAAACTAAGTATCTTAATCACTGTATGGAATATACTGAGACTGCTTCATTCAGGACAATATTAACACTGCCCAAGTGATTTGGAAAAGATTTGTGGTCATCTCACCCTAAGCTCACACCTCACGCACAGACAAGGAATGTGACATTTTTCCTTTGTCTGCTCTCAGTGATAAACAGTGAGAAGCAGGGACAGAAGCCATGGGAGAGTGGAATATTTGCTTTTCTGGACACAGAACTCCCAAGTGAAACACAAAATGCTCTAACATTATTTTAGAAAGCTCTCTTATCTCGTCCTCTGTCATTGCATTGAAAGCGCTGACAGCTTTAATAATTTTGGATAAAGCTTATCTTTTCCCACACACTCCTTTTCCCATATGCTCTCTTAAGAACTATTAGGCAAGTTTTGGAAAACTTTTAATACAACTTTGTTAACTCCTAGAAGTGTTTGTGAAGGCCACTTCATTGAGCAGGGTGGGCCCTGCAGTGTCTGCAGAGATGCTCAGGCTGAAGGACTCTGCCTGGGACTGGTTCAGTACCCAGCAGTTTAATACAATTCCAGATTTAGTGGAAGGTCTGACAGCACTATAGGGAGCGGGGCTGTAGGATGCATTCTTGGCAGGAGACTGTAAAACCTGCTTTAATTACTGAGACCAAAACCATTCCTTATTTCCCTCCTGAAATTCCATGCTGGACCTCAAAATCACTACTGAAGAGGACTGCCAGCAAAACTAAGACATTTCTGTGAAGAGTTTCCTCTTAGGGAAATTGGTTTTCCATGATAAAATTTTCAACTTTCTGTATGTAACTCAAATGCTTGCTTATTTAAATGACTTATTTTAGCACTTGGTATTCAATCTTTTACCTTCCATCTGCAGTTGTGCAGCATATATTATAGAAAAACTCCACAAGAAATGCATTTCTCAATGCAACAGGAGTGTAGAAAACATATCTAAGATGTACATATTATTATCAAATTGGTCCATAATATTTCTATATCTTATATAAATTTTATTGCCAGGAATAAAACTAAAAAGTAAAAGAGAATTTTCCCTAGTAAAAACTACTTCAAAAACTCATAAAGATACTTGTAATGGAAACATTAAGCTCCTTAGTTCTCAAGATCAGTTTGAAGTAAAGAAACATTTTTAAAAGACAGACTGTTTACCTTGATTTTGAAGCCTGTGAATTCTGTAGGCTTCATATGAATACATGCAAGACATATCTTAGTCAGCCCACACTTGGGATGCAGAAAAAGTTTATATGTCTTGAGCCATGACCACACACACAATTTTGTCTGCATGTGCACTTTGAAAAGTAATTTTTGTGCTCTCATTCAGATTCACAGTTCAAGTCTGGCAGGAAAATGAGCTTTTCTGTGAGTCTTCATATTAGTCCTCCAGGGTCCAGCTAGTCTGGAATTCTTTAGCAATTAGGTGTCTAGAGATTAATTAGGAAGAGAAAACACTCTTCCATATTGAATTCAAACCAAAAACACAAACATAAGATCCTTCTTCTAAAAACATGCAATTGGACACACAGTAATGTTTTCTACACAGTCAGACAGTTGGAATCAGTGGAATTCTTTCCTCTCCATTTGCTATGGCTTCTCATTCCCAGGCAGGCATACAACAGACTTGGCTGTCTCAGAAATAAACACTGAATTTAAGCTCCAATATTCCCCTTTTTCAACCTGCTGTCAAATTTCAGACCACAAATTAAGTGTAAACCTCTCCGTATTCCATTTCCCTTGAAAAGAAGGGGGCAGTAGAAAATATTTACATATTCCATATCTAAAGAAGAAACCGGTATTGCCTTGGATTTCCCCCCCCCCCTCAGCAGAAATGTAAAACAAAGCCCAAAAAGAAGGCAACATATACAATTGTGAGGTCCAACAGAAATCTGTGTTACCAGGCAGTAGGAAACAAAAGACACAATTGATAATCATGGCACCATACACACTTAAATACATAATTGATTCAAATATCACATATTTAACTAAATAAAGATTTAGAAAACAATTCCCAGCATTACTATTAACATCATAATAGCAAGTACAAATATAGTTTATGGACAGGATGATCAGGTTTAGAATAAGAAATAAATTACATAGACAAAATACAGAACTGGACTTGTAAGAATATGATTTCTTCTTTTTCTCCCACTATCTCAGAAAGGAAATAGGGATTAAAAGGCAAAAACACCTAGTAAAAAGAAATGAAAATTAAAGGATTCATCTGTTTGATGAGGAGACACAGCACACAACAGTAGAACAAAGTATTTTTCACTGTACCCAGAGGTCATCTGCACATTCTTTACCTTTCCTCACAAAAATACAAAGAAAGTAAAAATAAAACACAACTATAAACAAAGAAAAGTACTCAATTCTAAGTGTGCTGTCCAATCCTTGGAGTGCAGTGAACACTGAGATGGCTGAGCATACAATAGCTTTAAAACTTACCATACATTTACACATACATACAGCATTGAGTGTTTGAAGTATCCAGAGAAACTCCATGTTAGATATAAAATTATGAAGAATTTAAATTCTCATGCTTCATGAGCATAAGACTTGTACTAATTGTTGTGGTTAGGAAGAATGTAGATCCAGGAGGCAGTAATTGGATTTAATCCATTCTAAAGTTTTACAGTAATTTTCTCTCTGAGGTGTTTGACTCTGGACAAACTGTAAGAGAAAGTAAACGACTAGCCTCCTGTAATGTTAAGATTGTATTTCTTCAGAAAATGAGTTTTAAATGATCCTGATAGTCAACTTATCAACTACTCATCCTTGTTAAAAAGAAAGAAAGCTATTTTGCATTGTATTTGCATAGAAACTTGCATTTGTGGATATACAAACATCACAGAACCACCACAAATTAAGTAACACCTGCAGTCTGGTGCGAGTCCATCATAAGCATGTCTGAAAAGAATAATAATAACACATAAAGCGTGGAACTAATTGAAGAGCCAAAAATCTTTGGAGCAATTGAGGTCCCTCAAATAAAGATTCTGAAATTTAAAAAAAATATTGCATTTTATTATTTTTTCCGATTTCACGCTGGACCAAACCACCCCCAGGAGTTGATGCAGATAAATAAATATCTTCATTCACTAAATAAACACTTTTGGGTGAGGTATGAAAACAATGCATACTGATCTAAAAACCACCTTAAGTTTGAGCTACTGTGTCATGAGGACATGAATAAACCATATTTAAACTGTGCCTATTTAAACCAGAATACAAGTAATTAAAAGTGTGGATTACAGTCAAGAAAAATATTTGGGTAATGTCTAGGTAGTTGCTTTTCTCCTGCCATCTCACTGAGCTTCTTGTATACAGGTTTTCTTTACACAAATCTATACAAAGTCACTCCAGTCGTCTCCATAACAGCTCTTCACAGCATTACTATAATGCAGTTTGTACTTCTGCTGAAGTCTCAGGTTGAAGTTCTGGAGCATTTGTACAGTTAGTTTATTGTGGTCCAGATTTCAGCTCTTAGAGATAACAGCCTTCCTGGACTTGGAAGAGTCTCTCTTTACTCAATCCACAATTTTAATAGGTTTTACTCCTTTGAAGTCCTACAAAGTTTAATTAATAAGACAATTATTTTACTTCTATGGTGCAGATCCTTTAGTAGAGAAGACTTACGAAGATATCCTAAATAAAACTCCAATGGCACCTGAAATACATGTTATTTATTGTTATTTAACAAACAAAGTATAGCATAAAAATGAAACTTGAGTTTTGAAAACAAGGAAATTATCTTTTAAATCTCCTCCTCCTCTTATTTTTTTTTCTGAAAGAAAACACAAACATTCAAATCTAACCCAAAATTACACCATCTAACTGAAAGAATCCCCATGTAACTGACACACACAAATCTCTACCTACACGTAAATCTTTAATAGAGAATAAAGATAGCACTGAGAAAATCACTTCATCTGCTTAGAGATGTTCTGCTTTGCTTCAAGTTTAGCTTCATGGGTATCAGCCCTTCCAGAGGACTTGGTCTGAGCCCAACTCATTCTCCTGATAACATCCCTAAAATTCATCACACACAAGTTGCATTTGCTCTCCCAGGAAAAGTTCTGATGTAGAAACTTTCTGCTGCTAGAGTTACTGTCAGGTAATATTTTACATCCAAGTTACAAAAATCACAAGGAAAAAGAATGAAAAATAAAATGCTGATAAATCTTCATCTACAGTGATATGAAAGTGAGCCCATAATTACTTCTGCCACTCACAATACATTCTTAATATACTCCTATGCAGTAAAGTCCATCAATTATTATTTAGATTGAAAAAAGCAAACCAAATTATCTCTACCAATCTCACATCATATACAACTGTAATGACTCTGCAAATTTTGGAGTTGTTCAGAACATGTGACTCTAATCATTGTACTCCATTTTAACTACCAAATTCTCACCCCAACTGCTACAATGCCTGACCTGAGCCCTGAACAAAACCAAAGTAGAGAAACGTAGATAAGAATTCAATGGCAGACTATTTTAAATATTTAAGAGCAATTTGAATAAGTACTAGTGATCTTAATAGCACAATTTATAAATGCTTGCCAGGAACCAAGACCTTGTCATGATAAACACTTCTACTAGAATTCAGTAATTAATTAATTTTTGATAAGGCAATGATCTTGTTAGCATTAAAGGTGACTTCCTTCTCTTTCTATATTAAAAAACAGGCCAAAATTCTGCAAGTAGTTAACCTCTAGTTGTTAGGTATAAAGAGTTATGATTTTTCACACATTCTAAAGCTTGTCTCTGCAGCATGGCAGACATACCACAGAAACAAAGAAAATTAATAACCTAATGGTGCAAATCAGGGTCAATTCACTGGAATGAGCTACTGAGGAGATTTATTTCAGCTGAGGAACAAATCTGAGTTTTTGTGTTAAGTTCAAAATATAGTTACTTTTTAAGGCATTTTCACAACTGTGGTTTAGCCTTATAATTTTTGAAATATTTTTAATAATCTACCATTTAAAGTTTTAATAAATATATTGCTGTATGTGTGATAACACCTTTAAACACTATATCAGCTTATGTATTTATATTATCCATTTTTAATTATGGCCTAAGTCATTGGTTTCATAATATTAGTATGATAATTACATTTTCTTTCAGTTTTTTAGTCCTCCCTTTCTAAATAGTACAAATATAAAATTCCAAATCCATAAATCAATGGATTCAATCAGTTCTAGATTGAATAATGAAAGTTGCTAAGAACAGAAAGGAAATTCTCACCCTGCAAAATGCAGAAGTTAGAAGTATTGTAGTGTGTAGCAATAACCAGAAGAAAGTGGGGAATTGCACCACGACTTGCATATTTGACACTGTGTAGGACAGTTCTCTCTATATTTCAAAACTATTTACTCTGAATGAAGAAATTAATTGATGAACATTTGCTGTTCACAAGTTGATAGAAGTGCACTCAATGGTGTAATATAAAATAAAAATATCCAGACTGAAATATTTCAGAAATATGCATGAATTCTTATTTCATATTATTTGAGTAAGGGACAGAAATGTAGGAAGAGAGGAGAACTTTAAAGTGTTTTCATGATGCCTTCATTTAGAGCAGAGTAAAATATCACTGGGAGAGTTTTGGGATGCCAAATGCTACAAGTATAATGGTACTGAATCAATTAACCTGGTATATAAATAGCTAAATAACTCACGAAGAATTTAAAAATATTACTTAACAACTTTTAAAATATTCATATGTGCATACACGTAGATATATATATAGGGACTGAAAAAGTGGAAGCTTTCTGACCTTTATCACATTATTATATACACATATCTGTTGCAAAAATATACACATTTTATCTTAACCTCAGTGGAAGAAAACACTGAGAATTGAATTGACATTTGCTGAAAAAGAAAATGTCTAGTTCCTATTTTGAGTTTTTTTTCTTTCAAAATCCATTGTAGATCCTGTGATAATGGAGGTGCTGTATTTGAGCATGCACAGTTCTCAGTCTGAATAAACAGACAGAGGGGAAAAAAACAAGAAACTCACTAATAGATTTTTTAAAAAACAAAACTTCCAGGGACTTAATTTTCTAAGTTAATTCCAAATAAATTGCCAAATGTAGAATATTGCCCCGGATTCCCTGGCTGAGAATTGCAATTGTTGAGCAGCCCTGTCAGCCAGGAGAGAATGTGACCCCAGGCTATGCCCCAAATGGGCTCTGTTTGGCAGAGGGACACAGATGGCCCCACTCATGAGCTCTTGTGCCAAACAACCCACTTTTTAAAGACATGCTGCTTCTCCCAGATGTGACTGTGCTTCTGACAGATACACAGTCTTATTATTATCTTGATAAAGAAAAATGCTGAGTCAGTGTTTCTAAGTGGATGTCTGATGGGTTTAAGCTGTTTAATTTATTGTGAAGGGTTAAATTTGTTGGAGGTTTTTCTTTTCTAATTTTAGTTATGTATTATTTTCTCTTTATGTTTTTAATAAATACTATGGTGGTACTCTTGGTTTGCAGTCAATCCTGTGAGTTACATGACATTTTACTACCTTCAGACTTATCTTTCATATCATTTGGGGTTTTTCTCCTGGCAAATTACTTGGAAAACTTTTAGGGAAATATGGAGTTATTTAATGGTGCTTCCTAAATAATAAAAATATGCATTATCAATATTGTCTATGTTCACCATTGCAGTATGTTTAAACATTTATTAATATTTATTCAATGTAAAAATGTACTCAGTGGAAGAAAATGTGTAAACCAAATAGGTAACATACACAGCCATACATGTTTTGTGGCTCTTTCCCTACCAGCCTCTCAACCTGTTACTTAGACCTCAAGAAAAACATGCTTCGATTTATAAACGTAATGTTAATGTGTACGTAACAAATTAACCTAAGGCATTTACTTGGATCTGAAAGCTCACATTTTCAAAATTCATTTCATAGGAAAAAACCCTTTGTAAATATGAATGGGACACAGCAACTTTAGATATGACAGAAAACAACAAAGAGCATGAACAATAAATTAATGCATAACATTTACTGAATCCTAACTTGTTTAACTGACATGTTTCATCTGAAGGCAGTAGGGCAAGAAGAGATTAAATCAGTTCAGGATCTGGCCTGGTGAGTACAGAAACCTCCTGCCCTTATAAAGGACATCAATAAAATGCTTAGAGCACCCACCACGGAGCTTGTGGAGCTAAAGCAGTCTCATCTGTCCGTCTGGTCCCCAATTTCTTTCTTTAAGTTCATGAAGAATAGTCTCTTATATTTACCTCCTTTTTTATTTGAATCAGGAGTTATTTGCAAATTTTACCACTGCCATAGCTAACACCCTGTTACATCTTTCACTTCAGTATTTTACACCATGTTTCAAATGGACAAAATATGAAATTCAACCACGATAAAGCAGAAAACAAAAAAAAGTGTTTAAACAAAGTGATAAATGCTGGAGAAATAGAAATGTGGACATTTAAATATATGTCAAGCTTTTCATCCTTTCTATACAGTATAAATAACATGGGAGGATGTGGCTGCATTACTTGAGAAGACACATCAAAATATTTTGACATATTCAATAAGCTGTTGAACAAGACTGAAATGCTGAATAAACAGATGAGATTTAAGGAGGAAATATGTCAATATGGCAGGAGAGATGAGCTGGGTTATGAAGAACTTCTGTGAATAAGCAATAGAACCTATATAAATGTTAGATAATGGAAGAACTTTAATTTCAGAAAACAAATCTCTAGTCTCCAGCAGAACAGCGCCCATCCTACTATCAATGAAACAGTAACAATGCAGGATAAAATTTAATTTTCTTCTAAAAGACAAGGCAGTGTATCTATTGGACCAGATGTAGGAAACTGTACATCCACTAAACTGCAGAAATCCAACTGTGCATTTTGTTTCTAAATGGTCATTTACATATTCATTCAAGGTACCATCTTCCAGAAGCATCAATACTTGCATCATTTTTATGTCAGATGCTGTTTTCCTGTCAAAGCACTGGTTTCTAAATATACATATGTATATATTTATGATATCACTGCTATTCTTTTTAGTAACATTAACTATCAAGACAACAAGCTAACAAGCTACAACTGTAGTCTTTTTTTTAAAGATAAAGGCCTTTCACATGCCTTTAAAGACATGGATGATAATTCCTTCCAAAGACTGCCTCCTTTGATTTAAAACCCTGTGAAGGAACTGCAGTTTGGCTTGTCAAGAAATAATACTATTCCTTCACAATTTGCAGAAAAATGTTTATTCCAACACAAAAAGCACACAACTACAGCTCTTCTGTCTTCTCCCAGTAGGAAAGCCATACAGCTATTTTTCTTACATGAAAGCAAGAGAAGCTGGATGAGAGAACTGGCAAAATGAAAGAAGAAAATAACAACGAGAGCAAAATATGAAATCTCTGCTCTGTTGGCCTCGATACAGCCCAAATTGACTTCAGTGTGGTCAGAGCTTCACAGTCATCTGGCGAGGCTGAACTCTAAGTGCTTGGTGTCAGGGCCATCACAGGAAGGGAGCTGATTCCAGTGTACTATAAGTTGTGTCACCTGCCTTCCCTCCTCTCTTTATATCTAACAAGCATCCTCTCTTGTTTCTCTCAGACTATTTTAATCCAAGGTCGTCTTTTGCTAGTGTCTTTTCATCTGACACAAATCTATAACTTTCTAATCAAGGCTCCCATCTCTTCCAGATCTCCTTTTCCAGCCAGCATTGCTTGTCTTGTAAATCAATGAGACACTTAGTTCCCAATCAGCTTCTCTCTTCCCAGCTTGCCTTTGGTGTCTGACCTTATTGCAACCATCCATCTGGGTTAAATCTCTACTCTTGCACCACTACCGCTCACCTGCTAAATTAATCCTGCCATCCTATATCCATGCAACTGAAATTTAAAAACATGAAATATTTTATAATTCCCATTTGCATCAATATAAATGCTTTTAAATTCCCTGGCTTAACTACAGCAGAGATTGGATAAACAGAACTTTAAAGATGGGGTTAAAGTTAAAGGATGAGGAAAAAAAACCTTCTTTGAGAGGAAACAAGCACCTGATAGTAATTTCAAATTAAATGCAATCTTCAGGAAATGGATTTGGGGGTAAATGTGAAAATATTGAAAATATCAGTTTAGTGTAGAATAACAAAAAAAGTGGTAAAAGGCACTAATTAATTTCAGAATAGGGAAAAAATGACTAACTTAATGTGTCAAAACTATGCAAGACACCCTTTATAAACATGAATAAAATATTGACTCATGTTTCAGGAAGAGACTGATTTACAGGACCAGAAAACTGGAATACTATAGAAACATTCAAGATACTTAGTAAGTAAAAGAGTTTTTCTGATGGGAGGTGTGTTTGGAAGGAGAGGAAGCAGTTCAAATTAGGTCCAGGAAATACTTCAAAGTTTATTTGACTGAATTTTAAAATATTTTGACATGAGTTTTCTATGAGCAATATTTTGTGAGTAACTTCCTCAATCAGTGTGTATTGCTCAGCTGGTGAAAGGAATCCTAATTTTGAAAGCACATACTTTATCAGTGTGTAAAATAAATAAACTCATTATGGTTAGTTCTGTGCCCCAAAATAAATAGGCTTATGCATACAGGAGCACAGGGTAACAAATATTTACAGTTGTACATGCACTCTGATACTTGCACTGGCCTGAGTAAGACAAGACACCTCAAACTGAAGCAAATCCACCAATTTTTAAGACAAGACGTTTGTGGAACATGTAACACAATCGACATTACATCACACTCTTCCTTGGTTCCCAGCATGAAGGAGTGATTTTGTGCATAATGCTGCCTGCAACCCCAGCAGTGGTAAGAGCTGATGTCCACACACACGGACAAATGCTGGGCTCTTCTCCAGCCTCCTTCCTCAGGATGCTGAAGTTTAAAAGTGTGAAAGGAAATGTGAAATCAGCACAGAATTTGTGAAAAGCGTCATAAAGACTCTTGTTAAAAGATGAGTTCACACAAAATATATGTATAACTTTAGGGGAAAAAAAATAGAAAAGGAAAACAAACAAACCCAAAACAAAACACAGCTTTTCTCAAAACAGTTTTTCAGCCTTGCCATGTGTATTTTTAGCTCAATACTTTTACCTCAATTATGTGCATTAGCAGTTGGGTAACAAGTTAAACACAACTGGGTGGCAGCCCATCAAAGGGTAAAGGAGGTCTCTGAGATACACTCAGTATTGCACAGTGAAAAACAGCAGATGGTTATAAAGGAATATACTGAATATGCAATGATAAAAACTGTCATAGCTTGAATATATTCTCAGCACATCAATAAAATACACCAATTAAAATCGTATAGTAAGAAATAATAGTAAATAGAAAAACACATCACATAACAAAAGAATTGATTCCAGAGGTACAGAGGGAAGCCATTGCCAAATTTCTCTGACCTCAAGCTGCCCCATAACTGCATAGACCATGTGTTGGCTGTTTCTGAGAATACACATTGCTTGTCATCTTCACTGATTAATGGAAATGACAGTGACAAATCCTGAATCCAAACCCTACCTAAAGGTGACATGTAATCAATATATTTGCATTCATTCACAAGCAAGGATGTGGAGGAGTAGGATACTCTGAACTTATGCAAGAATAAATAATATTGGCTATAAATATGAGAGCTATCCATCACTCCTACCTATTTTCCCTGCCAGCTGCCTGCCAGTATTTTTTGAAGCTGGAACCAGAATACCAGACCTGGGGCACTGCATGGATTGCAGGAAAAGTGTGAATGGGTGTCAGGTTATAAATTGCTGCTGTAGCCCCATATGGCACATAATCCTCCTGCAAGGCCAAACAATGAACCACTGGATTTCACATGGCTCTTTTATGAGGCAACAGAATCAGCAAGTTTGAAACAAGCAGCTCCTGGAAGACACAAAGCACAGCAAACTCAGCAGAAGGGAGCTCTAATACAGCTCTCTGATTGTAGCCTGCTACTCAATTACAAATCCATTTTTACCTTAAAATTGCCACTAAAGGTGAAATAACCAACCACAAGGACCTTTTTATTACTGCTGCAAACTGAACCATAAAACTCGTACAAAAAAAAAAAAATTCACTACCCCACTCTATGATTAATAGAGCCAATGCATCTTCTGCTTATAATAAGGGACAAAAATGGAACTTGAGGGACTGAGTGCTGATCTCTTTGCTTCAAAAATCCTTGAAACAAACATTCTTCAAAGCATGGGCAAGGAGAGAGGACCTCTGATTTCAGAGCTGCACTATCTGCAGCTCAGCATTACTCTGCTCCCAAAACTGTGAGCAGTGTTCACAGGCAGCTCCCAGTAGGCCGCAAGGAAGAGACAATGGAGCATGAAGATCTGTGAGCCTGAAAGGCGTTATGAGGCTTGCTGATTATAAGTGCTGCACTCACTAAAAAATATGTATTCCCACTCTTTAAAGAGATTTTTCTACCCAATAATCCCTGTGGCTGAGACAGAAAACAAAACTGTACAACAAGCTGTGTTCTATCCAACTTTTAATGCAGAAAGCTGCATTAAAAAAAGCCATACGTGAAAGGGAAATGGATACAATCGACTACACCAGGAATTCCTTCCATCACTCAATCCTGATTATCATAGTTACGCACCACTACAGAAATTCAAGACTGAAACCCGCACTTTTAAGGTAATTCTTCATCCTGAATTCACAACAAATTTTTCTATCCCTGGAGATTGTCGGTAAGAGATATAAAAATTGAGCACAAAACATCAAACTGGTATTAACTTGATAGGAACAAATGTGTCCCAGCAGCACCTGCAGCAGCTGACACTACTGCTCAGACATTGCTATTTCCATAGTCATGGGTGTGGGAGTATCCAGCTTACCTTTGGAAAGGTGGAATTCCTCAGTCCATTGCCCACATTAATATTACACAGGCAATTATTAAAAATGGTTAAAAATGTTACTTCACTAAAAAAAAGATGTCAAAACAGATGCGTCCCAAGACAGTGTGAGCAAGAACATTCCATTCTTTGCTTCCTGTCACTTTGGTGACACTTCTCACTGAAGGTTGCTAGAAGAAACCAAGTACCTGGACAATACTTGCAAATATAAAGTACAAGGAGAAGCAATAACAAACTTATATTTGCCTTTCCACTGTTATGAATTTTACAGTTATCACAGGACTAGAACAAACCACAACTAATTCCTGAAAAAAAATTTCACTACTTTCTAGCAGAAAACCAGTCGGTCATCATGAGAAGGGTGCCATCACCACTGCTGTCTCCAACACACTGTAAAGGGTCTGTAATTTCTTTTGTTTTCAACTTTAAGAAAATATTCTTAACCCATCAATTTGAAACATCATCCTGAAACTGCTGCTGGCACAGATGTGCCATGGGAAGCTAAATAATAAATTTGAGTAGGAACTCATCCGTCACTGTGGGTCTAAAAGCAAGTGTTGTCCAACAATTCTGGTGGCTTTTGACACTCCCCTGCTCATCGACTGGGGTAGTTTTAAGCATTATAATGGATGCCTTCCCTTTATACCAGTTGTTAATCATTAACTTCACTTGGGAAATGACAATGTCTAAACTGCCTCTGTTAAAGTGTGTGACAGTAACCAGCTGTAATGTTTGAGGGATTACTGAACACGCACAGAGATCCTCCAAACCCATGACATGCAGTGTATTATTCATTTGGGAATCTCAGCCTTTTATACTGCCGCCCTCTAACATTTAAAATGTTCATAGGCTTGAATAAATAATCTGAAGTCAACAACATGGAAAAAGCACTAGAAAATTCATAGTTTTGCATAAGAATTGGGGACCATTGCTAGAACTTAAGAAACCATATATTCTTTATTTCTCAACTCAATTCTGAGAAATGAATTATCATGACAGATGCATAATGAAGTAATTTAATATGTTCCCTTTATGCAGTATGTACTTATAGTGGCTCTTATTTCCAAAGAGTACATTAGATATAGCTACACGTTTCAAATAATTAATCACCATTTTTGTCAGTCAGATGTAGCTTAGTTCAGGTTTAAATTGTGATTACTTTCCATAGACAGCTTCCTTTAAATTATTTATACATACTGAAGAAATTTTGATTAAAATATTTGATGTCTCGATGTAAATTTTCTAATCGTGAAATAGTATATTAATCACTGTGCTACACATTTCAGTGACCAAACATAGTAAAGAATAGCTATTACAAAAATAAATGCTGTACCTGCCCTCTAACTCTAGGTTATAGACAAAGGCATGATGGGAAACTCTGTTGACCTGCCAATGGCACTGAAGGAGTTAAATGTATTAAAGCCACTTTTACTGGATAGGAAGCTGCATTCCAAAACTACATATTTCAAAAGAGGAAAGACTGGGGGAAATGGAGAACTTGCATTGCATGGAAGACTAGGGGAAGGAAAGAAACCCCTCAAACAAACAGGTTTCTAAAATTTTTCTCTAGTCCTTATACAGGCTCTCAAATCCAGAATGCAATTTGGTTTAGGAATGATGCAGAGTGTTATTTTGTAATATTAGGGGAAGAGATCTGTGTGCTTCTTTACTGACTATGACCAGAAAAGGCAACTGATAGCTCCAGCTCTCCTCCATGCTGGCAGTTCCCACATGGGTAGTCATCCTGCTTTCAATGTGAATAGCTACTACAATTTTTCTCTCTTTCGGCAAGTAATTAATCAACTGCTTTTTTCTTGAAGTCACTGAAATGCCCCTTAATTAAGTTAAAACTTGCCAAACTGACATGAGGTATTAACACCACTGCACCTGTAGAAACTGTGTATGCTAATTAATTATGAGATACTTGCAGCTGTGATGGACTCTCCTCATACTAAAAGATCCAAAATATGTTGGTGCTTGTTTACCTTTTGAAAGATCTGCACAAACATAAGGGTTTGGATAAATAGACTGATTGAAGTCTGGTGTTGAGAGCACTGGATTTAAAGGCAGATTCCACGATCCCTTCCGAACTATACTTGCAGCTTGTTGCCTTATTTCTTTAGAGCCATTTATATTTCCTTGTTTACTGGTTGGGTTCCAAATCTTCCCAGACAGCAGAGGAAGGGAAATCTATTTTCAAAGGAAATAGCACTGAATGGTAAAGTCAATAAGGATTTCTAAAACTAAACACCACCTTAAAAACTCACCATTTCCCTAGAATCTTGCTGTCTTACCTATGTTTCTATTTAGATATGGTGTTAATAAATGTCTGCCTGCTGACTTTTTAGCTGTAAAGTTAGCCATCAGAAAGCATTGAGGTCTGTTGGTTTAAAGGTAAACCAGCAGGAGAAATGAATCCAACTCAGAATGAGATTGCGAGTCAGAATAACAGTTTAATAAAAAGATCTCAATAAATACACTGATACAGAAGGAAAATCCATTTGACCCACAAAAGACCAGATGTACACCCAACACAGTGGGGCACAAGCAGAATGCAGCCCGCCAACCCCACGTGGCCCCACTGAGTTCAAATGAAAAAGAAAAAAAAAAAAAACCTGCTGGTGAAGATGGTGGTTGCAGTCTGGTTGAGAGTGGCAGTCTCAGTCTTTTTGAGGCTCTGGCCCTTCTCTGGATCCAACAAATGGTGGCCCCAGTCCCAAACCCTCAAGTTTATCTATGCTTAGGCTCGGATGGGAACTCCCAGCCCCTCCCTCAGGATGCAGAGTTTCACAGTGGGTGATTTACTTTTTGAGGACAATCATGGCATATTTTTGGCATCTCTGATGGTACATTAGCAGACATGACCCCTCAGGTGGGTGTGAAGGTACTAATGGCTCCTTGGAGGGGAGTTCTGGCTACTATAACCAGGACATGAGGATCTCACTTAAATACCTGAAACACACAGAACACTTGAGTAGCATTTAAAATTTTACCTTAATACTCTTTAAATTATAAGTCTCTTCTTTTTCTACCAGAGACCATCATGGCTTCTCTTTTGTTGTCTATCCGCAAATCCGTATGCTGTACCAGCACCAGGATGGGTTACGAATAAGTGAGTCCAAGGTGAACCTCCTAACAAAGTCATTGCTTCCTCAGCTTCACTGGCAAGTAGGGATCCCTGTGCTATAAAGCTTTTTCCTTGCAAAACAATGATTATTCTTCTGAGCATGGAAATCAAGAAAAAGTGCACTTTGAGAAAGGGGGAAGCAAGTACACATTTCTAACTGAAAAGTACTAAGTTCATCTCGTATTCAAATTGATAGATCCTTATCAGATCGCAATTATTTGGAGTGTATAAAAATCTGCCTGAACTAATGTAAGTCCTTCCACCACTGCTCCCTTTCACTTCTTTCCCTGCAGTATTTTTTTTTGCTGGGTTACACTCAGAAGTACTGGAAAATGAAATAAAAATTAGAATATGTTAAAAGAGTCACATCCCTTCCTACACCAGAGCGCAGTTGAAGAGCAGTGATATTCTCTCAAGCACTTGACCTTCAATAGTAGGAAATAGATAAATGTGGTCCAGGCCTTCATTATAAAAGCCAAAAAAGATGGATCTAGTCTCAGTCTATAAGACTACTGAAGAAAGATTAGCACCTAAATAGATAAAGAATTTAATTCTTTATTTCATAGACATCCAGTAAGAGCAGGTGATTTCTACATGACAATCCTTCATGAGCCCTTGAAGCATGTGAGGTGCGTTGCTGAGTGCACCTTCAGTAATGGTGCACAGTGACTACTTACTCAAGGTTTGGAAGAGTGGAATAAATGACATGGAGGTGGCATAGGAGTAAGAAAGAAATGTGGCAGATTGACCTGCTGCAGAGTTTTCTTTTGTGGAATTTCCCCCTTAGAAGTCAGAGACAAGGCAAAGCACAAAGGAACACATAGTTATAACACTGGTGCAAGCTTGATATCCTACAGGCCTACAAAACTAGAGATAAGGACAGCAAACCCCCAAAGAATCTGGAAACTTTACAGATGACTCAGTCTGAAAGGTTGTGTGTGTGTACATTTCTAACCGGCCTCAATCACAATCAGCTTCCCTTAAGACAATGCAAGTCCCTATCACAAACATGGTAACTGCCCTTACATACAATTTGTCCAAAAATAAAGATTCCCTTAATTAAAAATAAAGTAGCATGATCTCACATATAGCGTAGCATATAGTCTCAGACTCTCTTATAACCAAAAATATTACTCAAGGTCTTATGCGTCTTTTGTAAGAAAGATGGTGTAATTTAATGCAGAATGATCAGAATATTGGAATATCTTCTCTCTGCCATTTAGTCTACAGAGGAGCACATCAGGATTCCTCTGCACTATAAAGTGCAAGTTCTGTCTCTGGACAGATCCTAGAGAAAAAAAAACACAGTTGTTTTCTTAAACTTTCCATCACTTGAAAACCAAAATCATCTTCACATTGTCTGCAAAGCTTAAACATTGTTTTTGCCTGCAAGCAACATGTAGTCTCATGTCTTTTTTATACACAGTAATTTTATTAAGGGGATTTATTTTCAAAGGAAATTGAACAAGGCAATTTAAAGGCTCTCAGAGGAATAATGAGCAGTAGTGAATCTTGGTGGATGAAGGAATTATTTCCTATTTATTTTTCTATTACATGTTCATATCAGAACTATGCCTATAAATGATAAAGGAGGAAACAACCACATAATCTCCAGGATAAAATGATAAAAATAACTGGCACAGGGAACCACAGACCTTCTAATAGATGTTTTGGAAAAGTTGAATGTGCATGATTAAAGAAAATCTCTATTTAAGAAAAGGGAAAAAACACTGATAAGCTTGGGAAAAAAAAAAAAAGATAAGTCTGTAAATAATGTTCAAAGGTGTGTCATATAAGCATATATTTTTTTGGAAGAAAAAGTGAGGAAAAAGTTTATGTTAAATACATTTTTACAGACAATACATTTGAGGTGAAAAGCAAAAACAGCAAAAAACTTATTTGTTCCTCAGAAGAGGTGTCTGCAACTGTAAATTAAGAAGTGACTTACAACTGGAATCCTATCCATGCTTTCCCTAGAGAACTTGAGAAATGCAAGGAACAGGGAGCAAAAAACCAAACTAATGGAACAAAGTACTGGTTTGTTAATATAATGAAGTAATACATCAACAGAGAACTGTGGAAATCATGATAAAAGCATCACCAATAATATTCAAAAACAAATTGCACAACTTCTTTGCATTAAGGTGGAGAAAATAAACCCAAACAGTGGCATTTGAGATGAAATCAAACCTAAGCTAAAAGAAAAACCTGAATTTGGCATATGTGAACCAAACAAGACTATATATTCTAGATTCTCAAGGGAAAAAATACGGGATAGAAAAAGATAAATGCTACTGGTGGCCAAGAGAACTGAAGAAACAAAAGGATTGAATTTTTTTTTCTAAGCATCAAGAGAAAGGTAGAACTGGAAATTTATCAAATTGCTGTTAAGGACTAGAGTAGACTTCACAGGTACAGCACATTGATCAGGAAAGATGGCACTGAAAGATTAACATCCTTAGAAAAACAAATATAAATGTGCAAATGAGGAGGTCAAAGATCAGTTTAGTTGGTTTATGAGATCTGGTTTTAGATCTAAGTGGGCAGAAAAATGATTTAATGCATTAGGCAGTAAAGAAGTTGTTGTCTAAACGAATAACAATAACATCAGCCAAATCCCCAATACTGCAGTATTTCTTACTGCTGTTGCAAAGGGAATACACAGAAATGTTGAACTGGACTTAGATGACTGTCAGGATAGGCACCTGTCAGAAACTGCCAAGAAAATAATGTTTACTTATGGATGAAACTGTTTGCTGCTGCCACAGACACCTGTTGTATACCCCTTGCCATGGAGCTGCTGTTTCTGCAAGTTTTTATACTGTTTAAATGTTATAGTTAGGACAAAAAGATGTATTAGATAGGTAATTAATACCATTCTATTACTTCTGTATGTCCAAATGTTCTGCTTGGTTCTGGAAACCCCGGTTACAGCCCCCTGATTGGTTCATGTTCCCCGAAACCTCATTGGCTAGCCGGTGGAGCTGGGCCTCCCCCAGTTCTTCCTTATAAGTTACAAACCCTTTTTCAGTTCTCCTTTTGTGTTGTGTTCCGCCCCTGACTCCACCCAAGTCCTAGAAACCTCTGACCGAACCTTATAAGTATTCCATGCTCTCCTTAATAAAGTGTTCACGCTGTTCACACCCTCCCCGCGTGGACTGTGCTCTCTTTCTCTTTCGGACCGCGACAGATGACAATGAAAAAAAACATACCAAATTTAAGTAATTCCACCATCTATTCTATACAAAAGTTAAGAAAGGCTTAAGAGACTTTCAGGAAAAGAGAACAGCAAATGGAGTAACTAAACCAGTGGGGGATGATCTCATTCTCTTTTGAGACTTGTCATTGATCTTAAAGTGGCCAGATATCTAGAGACTCAAATGTCTAGAGTGAAGTGAAGTGAAGTGAAGTGAAGTGAAGTGAAGTGAAGTGAAAGTCCCCACAGAACTTCATGTTTCTACTACAAGCTCTGCCAGATATATTCCACTTGTCCTTTTTCACAGAATTCCAAAAAATAAATAGAATGGAAACATTATTCTTTGATACATTCATGTAACTTTCAAAGACATCAAAAAGGGTCTCAGGATCATTTTAATTATAAAGCAAATAAAAAGGTGCTTCCACAAAATCCACTGTTCAGTACTGCTTCAACATTCTGATTTCAGAGGGCAGCACGAACAAGAAGTGTGTGAAAATTATCAGCTAAATAAATAACTGTCATAAAGTGCTTCAAGCAACACTGACAAGATAAAATGCAAATAAAAGTAAGAAAAAGAATTAATGGAGAGTTAGTATTTGGACTCTAATACAAATCTCCTCTAAATCAACAGGACTATTTCTTCTAGTCACAGTGAACTTCACATGCATCCCAAAATCTGATTTCCAAAGCTATAGGCTAAGGAAAAAAATAGTAAGAAATAAATATTTTGTGGGAGTTAACAGCATGGAAGAAAAAAATAATGCTGATATGTCTGACAGTAAGAACAGGCAGTGTTAATCTGACATGAACTATAGCTGGTAACCAATTTTTATAGATGCAATTTGAGTTTTAAGTACAGAAACAAAATTTGTGACAATTGTGCTTCTGATTAAAGTACTTCAATTTCTCTAAATTGTAATTTATTATTTAAATAAATGAGAACTTCTTTAATCTTCATTTTAAAGCAATACTCAGTTTTTAACTGGACAGTGGAAGAAATACTTAGATGAGAAAATACAGTTAGAAACCTATGTGACTCATCAGAATCCCACTGAAACCTGTTCATAAAGTCCCTTTCAGATTTCACCATGTTTTCAATGACTTCTTAATCAGATTGTAGAAAATTTGGTTCTGAGTAGACCAGGGCACAATTTCAAGTTGCAGCAGACATGAGGGTTCCACTGGCATTCTGCAGTGGCCCACCAGGATGGAAGAACGGTGAAGTCTGTGTGTGACTTCAGGTTCTGCTTAAGGAAGGGAAAGGCAACATGTCAAGTACATATTTGAATTTTTGTTTCCTAGTATAATAGCATGTTATCTCTTTATTTCTATATTCAATTACTCTAAAAGGTTTTGCTCAGCTACTGTAAAGATTACAGCTTCCAGTATTTAATTGTTCAATGTAGAGAGTTAATGGAGAAGCAACTGTGCTGCTGGAGGTTGAAATAAAAGACAGTTTTGAGAAACCATGTTGCTATGACCACATATCTCTGCTCAGTGCGTAACATGGCAATTATCTTGTAAAAAGCCAGGGGAGGGGACATACATTTTTTTTCCCTAAGTCTCAACGTTCACAATTTACAGTTTGAGCCTGCTTAGAGCTGCAACACAAGTTGTGTGTTTATTTGTACTAAGTAGAAGCTCCCAATGACCATATGCTTAATACCAACATTATTTCTGTAGAAGAAATAAAGACTTCATCAGAAAAAGAGGTACATAAAGAAGAATGCTAATAGTTCATTCTGGTTTTTCCATTTTTATTTCTTTCTGTGCTATAGTGACCAAAGCAATTAATGGTAGGATATGGTCAGGTAATAGCAATCTGTTCAGAGCACTTTAGTAAGTTACTGCCCTCAACAGCTCATTCTGTGCAGACCTGTCATTCACTGCAATGCAAAATGAAATGATTCTGCAAATGTTTCTTGCAGGGACAGACTGCTGGATCTCCGTAGCCACAAGCTAAAGATTCAATGTATTTCCTCTGGTTTTCAGTCTTTAAGCACAATACACTCCATTTAAGTTATAATCACATCATTAAAATGTTATTAATAACTAAAACAATCCTAGAAAAATTATTTGTTCCCACAGCAACTGTGGCAGGCACAAAGGCCAGACCACTTAACTTGGTCATTTAGAATAAGCACTGTGATTCCGACAAGATCGTCAGCACCTATAACCCTGTGCCCTCTCTGCTGGTAAAAATGACAGATGTAGAAGATTCAAAGACATGCCTGCTAAGCAGTGACTTTCCATTAGTGTCACTGAAGAGTTTCCTCAGTTTTTTTCTCTTCCACAGTGGCATCTACTTCAGCTTAATAGCACAGTAGGACCGTTACAGAAAGCACATTCAGAATTCTCTGGTTATCCAGCATTTGGTGGGTCCCCCCACTCTGAACAGTCCACTGAGCCAGCCATGTTACTGTTACAGAACTCCTCCTTGAATACAGACTGAATTCAATTTGATAAATTAAACATTGATTGCAAATTAAACATTTGATCTGGGAAATTAAACATACAGTTTCACATGGAACTGGATATTTTGAAAATGATTTAAGTGTGTGGCCCAACTGAGAAAGAAGGAGTATGGCATTAAGAGACACATCGATATTGAAAGGAGAGAAAAGTATTATAGGAGTTCAAGTGCATTTGTTCAGGAAATAATTAGTTGTCTTCTGCCTCTCCCCTCATGTTGCCAGAGGAAAATTTCCCTTAAAAATCCCTTAAAACTTGTCTCTGGAAGTGGGGGAGCCCAGGCTGGAAGGGCACGGCATTCTGTTTCAGACATCCATCCAAACATGGCTCAGATCTGTTGCTGGATAAATGGCAAACCTCTGCTTCCCTTTCCTGCATTCATTTCTAAGAAGAACTCAAGAATTATTAATGGTGATATCTTAATATAAAAGATGACACTTCTCCAAAGCATATCTGACAACCCTAAAATCATCCAAGTCTCTCCCTGCTGAGAAAAGCAGCTTTTGAACACCCATCTCAAGGATCTTTACGGTAATCATTGTCCTGTGCAAGCAGGAACTCAGCTTTAAATCCTGTGTTAACATTTGAGCTGAACTGATATTAAATTAAGATTAATTCTGAGGTATTAAATACATATGAATAAAACAACAAGAAAATCAAGTTCAAGAAATACATGCAATTTACAAGGTCTGACTGTCACTTCACTTAACATTATATCAGTTATTGCAATTAAATTATTTATTTACTCCAGAGTAAATAAATCCTGTGCTACATTACACTGTATATCAGCCACTCCAAGTCTAGTGAACAAGATGCACATTTTGGTGAGAGGTTTCATTTTAACCCTTGTTTTTGTTTTCCTTCTCCAAATGCTATTTCCAAAGCTTTCTATCCATGTTATTAGACAATGCCATAGTCTTCAATGTTACTGCATTTGCCCTATAGGTTATACAAATCTATTTATCATTCTGCTTCTAGGACAAGCTTTCAAGTGTGGAAACAATCTTCAGTGACATGTGCTCTCAAGTGCTTTAATGCAATTATATAGTATACTAGGCCTATTTAAAAGATAAAACAGTGGGGTTTGATGACATATTATTAAAAAAAATGAAACCTAAAATTATTTTTTCCAAAGGGTAATAATGACAAATATATTAAATTCTACTAACAAGTAACATTTTTTAGAAATAGACTTATTTTGTTGAGGCTTTTTGTTGGTTTGGGGGGTTTTGTTTTGGTTGTTGTTGTTGTTTGGTTTGGTTCTGTTTTCTGAGAAGGATGAAAGGAGTTCTGCTTTTTTCTTTGCTGAGTACTGGTTAAGACATTCCAAACAATGGAAAATAATTTAGTTCCTTGTTTTCCATCCAAGGTGAAGGAAATTGCTGTTTACTTGCTCTATATTAATAGCGTCTTCCTCTGTTAATAATTTATGTCACAGTATACCCAAAGCTCTCATTTGTGTCCAGAGCTCATTGAGAACAGTGCTGAACACAGAGAGCCCAGAGCATAACTCTCCACAGATACTACCCATAAATTAAGACTCAAAGACTAATTTCATTGTTTTCTTCAGCTAAAGATTTTATTGATACACTTGGTAAACTGGTTCATCTTTTTGTGTCTCAAATTCTTTCACCTGTGTGGTCACCTTTGTCCAGGTTATTCCTGACAGAATCTTGCAGATGGACCTGACACAACAGGATTTCCTACCATTTCCATCCTGTCTTCCATTCCATCTATTCCAAACCTTATGGCCCCAATTACTGCTTCTTTCTCTGCAACTTCATTGTGGATTCAGACAGAATTGGGAGAACATAAAGAGGATATAATTCAATGCAAAGACATTAGAGAACAAAAAAAAATGTGTAATGGTCCTCAGAGTTAGTTTTACACTGTGATCCATGATCCCCTGACTACTGCAATCCACCCTTCTCAGGAAAACAAGGGTCCATACCTTAACTTCCTTTAGAGTCTGCCCTCTTCTCTTGATTTGATGAGTCTATCTGTTACCTTTCTTAAAGTATTTTTCTTAATAGCATACAGAAGAAGTTACTCATATTCAGAACCCACTGATGGAAAGGTAGATAACTATAGAAACACAAACAGGGCATGAACCAGCACTGATTTCAAAGCAATGATTAAAAGTTCCTTTCAAAAAAACATTAGGTACAAATATATTCCATAAAACTCCATTTACAATGAACAACTCAAAACCATAATCATTTTACTTTTCCTCTTACTCATGCCCACATACATACATGTTTCTTCCCTCTCCTACGTGATAAAGACTGGAAAGTTGTGGCAGGAAAATTCAAGATTAAGCCAATTAAGCCTTGGACTGGTCCTTCAAATGTCGCTTTAACTTGTGCTTTGGTTCTGATGGGATTCTTACCTAAATCAGTACTGCAGAATGGAGTCTGAAAAGGAGCCAGCCCAGTATGCCCTGCTGTCCAGACCATAACTCCTTGGGAGTTTGGAGATTGGAGAAAAGAAAGTCCTACAGCAAACTCATTATCATTCCACTTCCTTACAATTATCACCCCATTCAAGAATTCAGTATTATTTCTGCTAACTGGGGTTTCAGTTGTTAATGGGTACATATCAGATATTAAAGATGATTGATCAAAGTTTGCAATATGCTCACTGCTCACAACTATACTACCAGCCAATGTAGGAGGGAAATCCTTCATCTAGGAATGTTAGTGCTTAGCAAAATTTGGCCTCAAAACTTGTGTCCTACTAACGTGCAAGGTTCTGACCCTGTTACACTGTACCAACAATCCATTGCACCAACCATTGCAACAACACTACACAAAGCTGTAAAACGGAAGTTTTAAGAGATCAAGACAAAATACTGAAGTCTCCTCTCAGCAAGGCGAGAGATATTTTTTTCCTCTTGTTTGAATCCCCCGGTTCTCATAAAGCTTTCATAAGATGAGAAACCATTATTTGCTCACATACAGTAAATGGTAAATTAGCATTCCAGTAAGACTTTCAAACTTAAACAGATTTCTGTAGTTAAAGTATTCATTAACAGCCATTTTACCAACTAGAAAATAGAAGCAATTATATATATGCAAATAACCACAGAATAAGGGCATCTCTCCATTTAAAACAGATAGTTATTTCCTGTTGGCATGAAACAATGCAACCTGTTCCTGTGCTCTGACAATGTCCCTGGCACCATTAGCAATTACAGCAGCTATTGCAGTTCTTTCAGCACGTTTATCTCCTGTGAATCAAGTTGTAGCACACTACTGGGCTTCTTAGATTAGGGAATACTACATAAAGCTAAGGCTCAGCTTTGAGAAGCACCTAATCCCTTGTCTAACTTTATTTTTATCAGCAGAACCACTGATGCTAAAGAGGATAACTCCTGTGATTAGCTAGGCATGCATTAAAGTGCTTTGTCAAAGGGTCACACTATGCCAGTGTGCATCCGAAGAAAGGTTACACTCTGAAAGCGATACTGTATTCATACAACTCTCTAGTCATGAAGGAAATAATTTTTAGCTAATAAATGCAGTGACTGAATCAAACCATTTTTGCACACAAGGCATCATTACCCCCTCCCCTTTCTAAGGGAACATCCATCCTGTTATTTTTGCATACTCCCATGTCCCTGAGGCAGTGAGGCACATTCACCCAGGCCCCTCGTCTCCCACCCTCTCCTCACAGCTGGGCTCCCCACCATGCTCCAAGCTGACAGCTCTGCACATCTGACACGCCGCCTGTTCTCACATCACAGTGCAAGCACTGCATAATCCAATTTCCTCCTTATTCCCCTTTCCTGTACACCTCTCTTCCTTGTCATGGCTCCCCACATACCCATAGAACCTGTCTTCTCCTGCACTCCCCCTGTGTCAGGTCCCCCATCACCATTCCAGCCACAAAGCAGGAATTGTGAAGAGGAAGGACCTCCCATGCAGCCCCCCAAACTGGCCCCTTTTTCCATGTGGAGGGGCAGAGAAACTCAGATCCAAGTGGGCAGCACTGAAGGTGTGCTCAGGAAGGGGAGCTCCAAGTGGCACTGGGGGGGCTGTGCCAGCCCCACTGGCTCCAGTAGCATCTGCAAAAACCCCAACCTATTACACATGCAAATCCAGCATGTCGAGATCTGGGTCAGCTGTTTGAATTCCTAGAGTTTCACACATTCACAGGGACTGGGGACTACAGTTCCTAGATACAGACTCAAAGGCTGAGCCAGTGTTGCTTCGCATGGAGCAGGCTTCTTATGCATTTCCTGGACCTGGTTTAGGATTGGTTTTACCAATCATCACAATTATTTTACTGTTGAATAGTCTACAATCTACAAATGTTACAGATGAAGCATACACAGAACCCCAGGGTAGAAGGCTGCAAAGCCAAGGGAATTACAACTGCTAAACGGCACTAGATTTCTACTGAAACAGTTGTAGAGCAGTTTTACCATCAGTCTGCTGCTCACTTTAACTAGTATGCACTGTCACTTAAGCAAGTTTCATATTTAGAATTTATTAATTAATAAAATACATGCAATACTAAGTGCATCACTGTAAAGATGTTGATTTCATTACAGTGAAATACTAAGATTTCAGCCTGCTATATTAATCAATATGGTTGCCTTGGTTGCACAAAGATAATTAAATTTTAATTGAAATTCACTAAGAGTAAGATTAGCTATAAATATTTCAACAAAGAGGATAAAAAGAAATTAATATTTTATTCATCATGGATAACATTTTTAAAACACCTTATGAAAAAACCAAAACAAACAGTAACAAAAATAAAATAAAATAAAATGCAACTTCTTTCCTGGATCTTGGTTCTTAAGGAGCAATGGAGGAGGTATGAAGACTAAATACTCTACCTAGATACTCAGTTTTACCTTCATGCTCAGCACAAGAGTCTTTTTGCTTATCACTACACATGACCTTCAATATTTCAGACTGAGAACAGAAGTGGAAGACCTCTTTCCTTACTGAGATCTGTTTCAGGCAGACACATGGGTCCCATAAGCCTACTCATAAGAACGAGATGGAAACAGAACTTGCTATCATAAACCAAGGTCTTTTTTTCATTCAGTTCATAATGACCAGATTTATTCTACCCTTATTAATATAAGATGGTGAATTTGATCTCCAGTAGTTGTCCTGGAAGATTACAGAGGTAGCTGCAGAGCACCCCATTCCCCAGCAAATTCCAGTGCTATCAGAGATGCACAGGGTCTCTTTGAGAAAAGATCAAGAGACTCCAAGAGTTATGCTGGACACTGCATGCACCAGGTCTTCATATATCCAGCCACACAGGCTAAATTCCCACTTGAATTGCCCTGAAACATCAGTTCCTAGCCAGGGGAAAGGTATTGCTTAAAGCCCCTCTTCCAAACTCCATGCAGGTGTTGCTACCTGATTCTCTTCCTGTCACTGTACCTGACAGCAATATTCTGAGGAGCAAGAGGAGACAAAAGAACACAAGGAAGAAGACATGTTTGTGTTCCTAATGTTTAGGATCAAATTCCACACTTGCTTAACTTGCCTAGCTTCAAGGGGTATGTGTAGCATTAAAGGCTTCATTTAATATTTTTCTGAGGTAATCACCTCAGGTTTGAGTCCATAGCTAGAGAAAAGACAGTACCAATTTAAAGTGATGCTCCCATTAAAGCAATTTTGATCAGAAACAGTAGGGAAAGTGTTCTCAGAGCATCAAGTACAATTTCTGCCACAGCACTATCTGTAACTGAAGTTCTATATACCCATTAAATCTCACACTTGGAAAATTTACCCTCAATTGTCCACAGTGAGCAGAAACTACTGATTATTCCTGCTACTTCAGTTCATCCAAAAGTTACCAGTGGAAGGAGTATTTTAAATCCCTTGCACTAAGGTCCTCGGTGAAAGAAGTGTAAGTCAGCTGTTAGGCACATGGATTCTATAATAACTATGCCAACTGATTCCTCCGAAATGGGTGTGGAAAAATATTAACATTTGAAAGCAGATCAAAAGAGCTGTATATAATGTTTTAAAATATTGACTGACTTTGAAATAATAAAAAAACCCTGGAATCTTACCCCAGAGTTCAGATGATAAAAAATAATACAGAAAACTATCATGGTACACATCTGGGATACACCATCCCTAGCAGGAACAGGAACAGATGCTTGAAGTTTGTAACAGCAACTGCTATTCCCGTGCCAGTGCCTGGTGCAGTCATGCCTGGCCTGATAATGTACTTCTTGTGCTTTCTGTGCTGCATATGCTGAATAAAACAACACAGAAGGAGCAAAATAACAACAGGCAGGAGGAAGGGAATGAAGAACAGAGGGTCTGTTCTCTCCTCCTGGGGTTTAGCTTCCTGACCCTCTGCCTTGGAACCACAGCTGAGCAGGAGCCCAGTAGCGGGCAGCTGCCTTGGGGAGGGTCCCAACTCTGTCCCTTGCCCAGCACCGAGCCCAGCTCTGCCAAGGCATCACTGCCACCACCTCGTAGCCACACCGGGCACTCCAGACAGAGATCTCCGTACCCATGAGAAAGGTCCTCCCTTCCAGTCACCGGGCCATAACGCCAGAGCGCCTGCATCTTAAGACAAACATTGTACATTAAGTACTTCCAGTACATCTCATTAAGCACAACCCAGTTTTTGCAGGGCATGGGCAGAAGCAGCTCTTTTTTCCTTTATGGCTGCAAAGGTTTCTTAATTAAAAAAAAATTAAAAAAAAAAAAATTAATAAAATCAGATCTATGGAAAACTGTTTAAGAGGCTGCAATAATACCTAAAAGGATCTATTACACTTCAGGAATCTTTGCTAAGGCACATTTAAATCCTTTATACTGAGATGTTATGTAAAATATCTTATTTCACATAGAAGCATTTGGATACCTGATCAGTGTTTGTTTGCAATTAAAGGAATGAAGAAGAGTTAAAAAATTGACAACTATCAACCAGCAAGCCCTAGGCTGCTGATTTCAGCATATTAAATATGATTCAGGGAAAATGGCAATACATGCACTGAAAAGTTCATCTTTCCTTTTTATTTTCTATGTTGATTGTGTGGTGTTGCAGAATCCATTGCATTATATTTTTTGAGGTGCTAGTGGACACCAACAATAAAATCCCACTCCTATCTATAGCAATTTTACCTTATCCAGATGGAAGCTAACCAGTTTATTTCATGATAATTTTCCTAAAATGTGCCAAATGAAAATCAATGAAAACACAAGGAAAACATACACTTCAGTGAGCAGCAAATCCAACTAAAATAAGAAGCTCAGTCTTAATAAACAATTCAAAGGCGTTTGGTCAGTTTTCAACAATTTTAGCAGATAAAGACTTCTAAAAGCCATGGCTGTATCCAAGTACCCTTTCCAACAAACAACGTTGGTGGGGTTTTTTGACTGATATCCATAAAAACCTGACTTTCCTTCAGATTTTTATGTATCTGCACTTAATTTTACAGTACCTTATTAATTTCACTATTAAACTGGTACTGTTCATTTGAGATTTATGTCAACAGATTTTACAGCAAAAAGAAAAAAAATAGTATTATTAAAAGGAAAAGAGAGGTAGATATAAAAGCTTCACAAAACCCAAATGAGTCTGAATTCTGCGAGAAAACTTACGTTGTTTTTTCTGAGCTGTTGATCAGTTACTTTTTTCAAATACATAACAGAATAACATTTTTAACATTAACTCTGAACATTTACATAAAAGAACGGCCATGGCACATCTGCCTTTCAGCAGGGTCATAAGTGGCAAGAGTTCTGTTCTATTATTATTATTCTTTCCCTGTCTTCCAGAGTCAGCAAGGTCCAAATTCCTTAGGTGCTATTACATTTTTTAAGTAGACAAAATGCCCTGATTCTCAAATCAACCCATTATTCAGAACCTGTGAGTTTAGTAAGAATGAAATACCCCAGAGTTTTTGACAATATCCTTCCCAAAAGAAATTTAAAAAAATTAAATGTAATTTAAAAATTTCTCCCATAGTCCACTGAAAATCTTTGTAATTTCTTCCCCCAAACCCATAGGTCATACAATTATTATATCACAAGGAAACTTTAAGAAGTAATATCCATTTCTTTTTGTCTTGTTACATCCTAGCTGTACATAAGGATAAGGATTAATGCATCTCTTGAATATTCATTTCCACTAATACTGTTGCCTGATTTGTTATATCTGAAGAGCTAGAATGCATTAATTTATGATCATATTAATTATGTTTAGGGTATTAGTCCCAAAGTTCTTCAGTTCTAGGATAATTCTAAATTGTGCTAAGTCTCTCATTTGAGTAACTCCTGTAGAGAGCATTATCTCTTAATTCTAGCCTATGCATTCACGATGGGCACATGTTTAATTAAGTGAAGTTGTAAACTCTTCCAGTACATAACACTCACATCTCTACTAGCTCAGTAGATAGCTTTATCCCAGCTTCAATACGTTCCTTATTTCTAAAGTCACACTTAGAAGCATCCATAGCATACAGATTATGACAACTAAAACCAGATTATACAGCAGAGTTAAGGGAAAAGAGAAAGCATGGAGTTTAATTTAAATATTTTCCACATTTATACAGGAGATGCAGAAGTATATAAAACCTCAGAATAAACAGATTGTCAGGTAAAGTTCCTACCCAGTCTGTCAGACACTGGAAGCAGGGAAGGAAGAAGTACATACATGTGCAGTTTGTCAATAGTATCAGATTTAAAGGAATTGAAAATTTTGTATTTGAAAATACAGAAGTCTGCCTGAAATTGAGGGTTTCTGATTGAAAAAATAAAACAAACAAACAAACAAAGAAGCAAACTTTAGACACGAACAGTTTTTTGCCTAGTAAATCAAGAAATACATTTAATGCAAAGCAGAACTAATAAAAGGATGCAAAGGAAACTTGGCAAACATATGAACTGGGTGTTTGTGGTTTGCTGGGTTTTTTTGTTGTTTTTGTTTGTTTGTTTTTATTTTGTGGGGGTTTTACAGAATTTAAAGCAACTTAATCCCCATTCCATGCTCCCAAAATTCCAGTGAAACCTAAACAAGTGATTTTCCTCTGAGATTTCCAGATCATTTGGCCACTGCTCCAGTGAACAGAAGAGTGTCTCTCTCCATTCTCTTTAGCAGTTCCTGTCGCAATGGTCTGTGTCAGCTTCCCAGGGTGACCCTTACTGATGACTTCATTCACAGGGAGCATTTGGTTTCTCTAGTTCATCAGTCCTTTGAGTAATTACTGCATGGTCTAAGCCAGGTTATCTCAATACAACTGCCTCATGTTTCTATTTCACATTCTTAAGAAAAACAGAAAATTTAAAGATTTTATAAAAAAAGGACCAAGCAAAAATATTTAAAGCTTCATCACAACTTGGGTAAAACTGATAAGAATAACATTTAGACTTAATCTAGATTAATTAGCCAACTAGGACTGTCAACAAAAAATGGCAATATATATATCACATGGAAATATAGCATGATTTTCATCATCTGAAACACAAACTGAAGTGACCCAGGAGTGTCATAGCCTCAGGGATGAGGACAGAGCTCCTAACACACCCCATGTTCTTCATATACTGTACTAATGCTCTAATGTGTCATGGAAATTATGAAGCTCCTGAATTTTAGAGTATTACTTAAGCTTTCTAGTACAATCTTATTGCATTTTGAAGTTTTAAAGCACTCTAAAGCCCTTGATCATTGCAATTCACCTGAAGCTCAGCCTTTCTTTCAAAATTAGCTGACTTATTAGACAGCAAGGCAACCTTTGATAAGAAAACTTGTGAAGTTCAACACAGAAATGCAAAATATATTCCAAATGAATTATTTCTGTCGCCTGTAAGTTGATATTGTATATGACTTATTTTAAAGCTGGAGAAGCCAGAATTTCATCTGCATTTTTAAACCAATTTTCAACTGAACAAAAATATCTGGAGCTGGCAGCTGAACGAACTGTCACTTTGAGCTCCCCCCACCTGGCACAGCCGATGACAATCTCGCTCTTGCAGGTGAGCCACTTGTCAGCTCTACTGCCAAGACACTCCAAGCCACTTACACAGGAACACAATTATTAATGAATCATTTTGAAAGAAAATAGTTTTTTGTTCCTCCCTCTCTACTGAGATCAGTGAGTTGTGTTCCCTGCCTTTACAGCTGCACAGTGAAACAGAACGTGAGTGCACAATGGGTCCCCATGGGGAGAACCAGGAGCACCCTCAGTACCCGGAGATGTATCAGGTATTGACATGACATGACATGAAAATAGCAGTTTGAGCCAAAAATACCTGTGATATCAGGTATGAATAATCTGAAATCCACCTCGAGGACACACCAACATATCTTCTGTTGAAGGCAATGTTGGAAGGATGGCAGTGCAGGCCAACCTTTGCCCTACTCATCTGAAACTGAGAGCAAGATTTGCTGCTAAGCACTGCAAATTAGCTATTAATGAACCACTCATGGCTCTCTGTTTGCAAGATGCACCTAACCTTAGCATAAAATTAATACATCTTGTGAATTCTTTAACTGAAAGCACATTGTGTTTAGGTTCTAATTGCTGTACTCCGTGCAAAATCTACTCAGTTGTTTCATATGTGTTACATGCCAAGAGAATAACTGTGCAGAAGAAAGGCAAAACCAGTCTGGCATATGTTTTTTTGCATCTCACTGAAGTGCCATTTTCACAGGCACTGCCTGAGGCAACAATCACCGACAAAGCACTGCACAAACATTGAAAATGAGAAAATCACAAACGAAAAATTAATGGTCACAGCCACTTTCTCAACATCACACAGACTGACTAAGCAAACCTGACTTACATTATTTTCTCCTTTTGCTCTGACCCAGTGATTTAGGATTCATATAAAAAAACATCCATCAAAATAAAGAACTTGTTGTTTTGGCACTAACGTTTATTTGATCCACAAATTCACAATTCTGTTTAGAAGGTAGTGATGGGAATTTAAACTGTTCTATGGGAAATACCTTTTTCACATCCTCAAGCTTTTAAAACACCACAGCTGTAGTCAGTTTTGGTACACAAACCCTGATTTCACCACCAAGACAACCAGGTAACTATTACTTGCTATCAAGTCCTAAACACCTGCACATATCAAAGGGTATTATAAAGTCAGTTAACTGGCTGACTACAGATATGTGGGTTTATTTCAGGTTTTAAGTAATTCTTTACTTAAACTTTCCATCTTACAAGGGTTTGTAGAGCCAGCCATAGATGAATTTTGTGCTAGGTAAGAAAGTCACTATGAAAGATCTTTTCACTAGTCCAGCCCATGGATGACTAGGAGGTCGGGAAAGCACAAAGTGCTCTACTTTTGTGTTTAGTCATTTGATCACTTTTTCAGAAATACCTGGGGGATTTGGTTGTTGGTTTTTGGGCTTGTTTGTTTTATTTTAGTCTAATTTACATACATAAAACCAGATATGTCTAAAAACTTCAACTGGAAATAATAAAACTATTATGAGAAGCACAAAACCATATTGAAAATACTTTACACAAATTGCAGGGATTAGAGAAGGAAAGCTGAACTGAACTTTTAATCAATCCAATAACATTTTCAATTTTCAAAGTGGTTTCTGTTTTATCATGTTCAGCAATTGTTTGCTTGTAATTTCACTTTGCTGGTATGAGAGACTGAGCTAATGGAGTTTCTGCAGATGTTTTCTGTCTTAATTCCTTAACTCCAACTTCACTCCATGCTCCCAGTGACACTCCTACCACTCAAGAGATGCCAAAACTATGACCCATCTGCATATGCATATTGATCATCCAAGTGGTTGCTGCTCAGCAGCAATTATGAATGCTCAGCAGCATTCATAATGACTGAGGTTTGCTTGTATGGTCACCAGTGGGAATGCTCATTTCCTGTGCACAGCTGCTGAAGGTCAAAAAACTTGTAGGAAGCATCAGCACAGAGATATTTTTTTCCTCTCTAGTTGGATTTGGTTGACAGCGGTCATTTCATTTAAAAGTCATAATTAATATAGGTGGGTTTAATTACATAATCTTCAGTTTTTTAAAAAAGAAATTAAATAAAAAACATGTTTCCTTTTCCCAGACTTACATAGACCAAATTCTACCAGTCACTTGTAGCTGCAGAAATTTGTACTTTGTGTATTTAAGCCAGATGTACTAATTTCACTGTCAGATGGGACATTGCATCAATGAAATGGAAGTTTCTCCCAAGATAAGGAAAGGTTTAAAAATTCAGAACTGAAATAGCCAGCGCTCTCATAAATGAAAAATTCATCAGCCTTTTCATGTTGTGTATCCCATTCCTGTCATAGAAAATAGGAATCATCTAAAGTTTATGTGAAAAACTCAAAGGCAACAGTATTTTGTTCAGGCCTCATGATCACCTTTAAGATAAGATCCACCTGATAATTAGTTTTTCCTCCACTATTTGAAAATGCTAGCAGAATTCTAATAATATGTATGAAACAGAAGATGTAAATTAAGAGAAGGTTCTTATATTTTATAATCAACTAAGCCAGAGTTGTAGGCTCTCTTAGGTTCAATATTATGAACAGATGGTCATATATTCACCTCAAAAGAAAATTGTTGTTTGATAATGAAATCTTGATCACCTACCATCTGCCTGCTAATGATTAGGAGCAACAGGATCATCTGTCTGAGGAGAAGTGCATCTTGAACAACTTTGAGGGCTTTGATAATCTCAGTTCACAAAGCAAATTAGATATCAAATCAGACATCAAATCTTAGAAAGGTAATCAGTGAACTCAAGGTCTTAATTTCTTTTGTCAAGTTTTGAATCTTTGCTGAGATCCTAACAGGAAAATACACAAATATTACAATACTCCATTTGCTGCAATGACATACATGTAACTGTATCCACAGTTTCATAAAGTTTTGACTTCCCAAAGACATAATGTGAAACTTGAACAACTCTACAACAATAATCAACCTGTTGATTCCAAAGCTAATGTTTGAAAAGCAAAAGCCTGTAGCTGATTCTTCATCAGCCACATGTTTCACATGGAAGGGCTTGTCCCCCTCCCAGCTGTTTCTTTGAGGTAATCTGTTGGGGGTTGAAAAATACGCCGGGAGGACTTTGAAAGGTGGCAGAAAGTGTATTGCCCAGAACTCGAATGAAGCAGGAAGATCTACCTCACAATCAAGCCAGGGATTTTAGTATAATATACAGAACTGTTTATTCAGTTAATTGTTTAAAAACAAACAAACAAACAAACAAAAACACAACAACACAAAAACAAACAAACAAACAAAACAAAAAAACAACACCAAAAAAACCCCAGTTTTTAAAGTATTATCTCCTCAAACTATTATGGATTTTATTCCTAATTTCTTATTGGTTGTTGTTTGCTGCATTGCAGTAGTTGCCATGTTTGTACTTGTTCAACCCCTGTTTTTTCCTCCTTATTCCCAAGTTTGGATAACACCCTCCTACCTTTTCCTTGTTTGTTAAACTCCACTCCTTTTTCCTGAATTTTCCACAGCTCCCTCTATAAAAGAGGGAGTTCTCTGTTCAATAAATGCTCATTTTGCTCCACCTCAAGCACTTGCAAGAACCCTCTGTGAGCCGGCTTTAATCGCATCATGCAATAATAATCCCTGCTTGCAGTTGCTACAGAAAGGTATTTTTGTGTTCAACAAAAACCTAACTAGAGCAGTGTAACTTTACACAGGGAAAATTCATTTCTCTCAGTGTAAAACAGAAGATGGTTTTAAAATTAAGATCTTGTACTCACTGTATCTATAAAGGGCAAGCCTTTTGCTCTGATTTTCTTTTGCAGTTCAGTAACTTTCACACTACCTGAGCTTAACAAAGACCAAAAAGTAATTTCTGTGGATGTACAGGACACAATGTCTTTACTTCTGAGGTTGGCTGGCATAGTTGCCAACAACAGCTCCTGATCCTCTCTCAAGTCTCCTGCTCTCCTGCCTTGACTTTCTTCCCACTGTGTCCAGCGAGCTTCAAGTCACCATCCTGTTCCTAACCTGCCCAAGGCTTGGTGAAGCCCATAAACGGCACAGCCAGACCATGGAATACAAGCAGTTGTCCCCTTGGCCTTCCTTCTGGGACAGGCATTTTAGCATAGCACATACTGGGCTGAAAGCAAACAAATTGTCAAGTTCTACCATCTGCTATCCTTCACATTCCCTCCAGGGATCAGGGAGGGATTCTCTCCAGATATGACTCAGTGCTGTGTTTGTGCCCTAAGGGGTTGTTCCTGGACAGTCAGAAGAATCGGTACTTTTGCTTGTCATATTACTACTTACATGCCATATGTTTGACAAGAACAAATTTAACCTCATACATTTTGAATTCTCTTTCTGCACAGTACCTTCTCATTTTAAAAGTGTATCTATAATAGAAAGTTTCCCATACAAACAAGACAGGAGTCTCTCAAGAGATTGCACAATTGCCAAACACTTCTACTCCTTTACCAGATACAAGATAAAGGGATGTGGGTTTGTTTGGTTTTTTTTGTTTGTTTGTTTTGTTGTTGTTGTTTTTTTTTTGTTTGTTTTTGGTTTTGGTTTTGGTTTTGGTTTTTTTTGTGGGTTTTTTTGTTGTTTTGTTTGTTGTGGTTTGTGTTTTTTTTTTTTTTTTTTTTTTTTTTTTTTTTTTTTTTTTTTTTTTTTTTTTTTTTTNTTTTGTTTTGTTTTGTTTTGTTTTTTTCCTGTACAGCAGAAGGCTTTGGTTTGGTTTGGTTTTGGGTGTAAAGTTATGTGCCCATTTCATCTGACCTGACCTGGATTTTCCATGGTTCAGTTCCATTGATAGCTACAATTTTAACAATTAGCACATCTCACAGTCTTATTTTTGTTTGCATCTTGGGAGCTGCATAAGTATAAATAACTGTATCTTTTTCTATTATTTTCCAGCAACACTGAAATTGAAATCTGTCCACTACCCTCTTTAACCACATTGTGATATATTCCAAGGAGAAACAAGGTCCCTGTCCTCAATGTTTGGGAAAAAATTTCATTTGGTTACTCTCTTCTGAATCAACTTTCAATCAATATTCTCTGCAGAATATTCTCCAATAACACTGATAATCTCCAATAACATCATTCTCCTACCTGGAAGAACACTAGCCCCTATTTCTGCCCTCTCTAAGTATTCTTAAGAGCGCACCTTTTAGTGCACTTTGCCTCTCATACTCATACTCTCATACTCTTGGAACTACTCCCACAAGCCTTGCTTCCCAGTTTGAGGTGGTAAACTTAAGAGTTTTTCCTCCATTTCTCCTGCATTTACTTGAGGATACATTTTGCCACGTGCCTCCTTTTATTGCAGCACAAAGACTTCTCTCCAAACTCCCCAAGCATCACTTAAAATGCCCCTGGGGCAACTCTGTTTCAGCAGCTTTAGGCTGGAAACCTTCCCATGAAAGGCCTTTTCTTTCTGTTTTCCCTCTTCAGGTTTTCTGTTCCTCTTGGTTCACCATACATATCCCAACACATTTCTCTAGAGTGGACTGTCGGCTTTCACCCTACTCAGTTACCACATGAAAAATTGATCCCAACCAGTACTTTTCCCTGTGCTCAGTCCCACATGGCCAGCCTGTCTTCATTCACCACAGAGCTTATGGCCATGCTGCACAGTCACATATAAATAAGTGTCCAGAGCACCTCTGCACAGTAAAAATATATTTTTTTAATTAGGAGAGTGGGTGGAGTTCAATGAATTTCCTCAAAGCACTGAAAGGCAAGATCTGGAGAGATCTTCTGTGAAGGGAATATGTGAATGATGCAAGACTGGCAATACACAAAAATAATGCAAAGACCTCATTTCAGGGACTCAAAGCAAACTATCTATGAAGAAAATCCAGGTTAAAGTTTATTAAGTGTCTGGAGAAAGAATAACAAATTTATTCAGTAAGATACCTTTCAAAAACAATAGTGATAGGTGCTAACAAGACTGAGAACTCATCACACTTCACCTTACTGAGTAGATTTCATGTATCTTATGTAAATTCACAGCAGAGAAAATCCTGGTAGACAAGAGTAGTAGACTGGCACATGTCCTCCAACATAACAATTATCAGTGCTTATGGAATTGCAGGTTATATTCTTATTAATATAAATGTCAACCTTTACTGAGACGACATATAAAGATATTTATGGCCTCTTCTGAAAGCTATTCAAGGTTTTAATACCTAAAGACAAATAGTGACATATCAATATCTAATAAAATAAGAAAAAATATATTGAAATATTATATTGTATATTAAAAATGTGCAGTGATTTCAAAGAATTTTATCACAAACACGTTACAGAATAAATTTCCAAGGAATAAGATAGTTGAATTCTCCTCTTTTACACACAGTCTTTATTCTGTGCATTAATTCACATCGACACAGACCATCTGCCTTTTACATACCTTTGCAATGTCTTTTAATGAGTATTTGAATCATCTTACCATCTCTGAATGATTAAAAAAGAGCATATTAAGTGACAAGCATGGAATCAAGTTTTATTATTATTTTACATTTTCCCCCCAAGTCATGGCCATGAACTTTATGCGATGGCAAAAAACATGACCTTTCCCACCTTCTCTCTATTTTCAGTCATGTAAACTCATCTCAAACTAACTCAGTGCAAGAAATTAGAGACATTTATTTTATTTCAAAATACTTATCCACCTATCTCCAAACGTTCTGGGTTGTAAGGCATTCCTTAAATCTATTCTACAGAAATACAAAATATTTTATGTAAGACTAATTTTAATGGAGAAGTATTAAAGCTGTTTCACCTGGGAGGTTTAAGGATTCAAGGTTTAAAAGCAGCATTAAAACCTATTACAATCAGCAGAGTAGCTAAAAACAGCAGATTGTTGGGTACAGAATGAATTTGCTGCTGTTCCGTCTCTGGCAGCTTCCCTTCCTTCCCCCTATGACTCCAGGTTTTACCCTTTCCAAACACCCATCAAACATGGTCCAGACAAACAAAGATTATTATTTAGATGAGAGTAACAGTAAGATTTTTCATACTGTGATCTAGTGCTCATTATTTCTGTGGCTTTTGGATCAAGTGCCTTTACTGCCTTTTACTGCTCTGTTCCCTAATGGAGTTCTGAACCTGAGATTTCCTGTTACCAAAACATAAACATGGCAACAGTAAGTGCTTCTTAATTAGTTTTTTATTTTCCCCTCCCCCAAGATTCAGCTACAAGTCTATATATCCAACACAGTGGAACTAACTCCCCATTAAACAGATTTAAAAAAAAACACAAAAAACAAAACAAAACAACAACAACAACACAAAAACAAAAACAAACAAACAAAAAACCAACCAACCAAAAAACCAACCAACCAAAAAAAAACAAATACCCAAACAAAACCACAACAAAACCTCCCAACAAAACCAAAGCAAAACATCAAAACCCCAAACAAAGGACAATTACAGCTATCATGATATTTGAAATCTTTGATGTAAACACATATCCTGTCACACAGTAATAAAAAGGTTCAGACTCTCAATCATCAGAAGAGAGATGAAAACATTTACAGAAATGCTACTTCTTTCATCATGGGTCATTATATTGTAGATATTAAGAAATACCAGAGAAATGAATTGCAAAGGTAAATAATCAATAAAGTCCATATATTTTTACTCCTTTAGGTCATTAATCCATAGATGACTGTCAGTTTAATAGCACCTTGCCAAGGAAACAAGAACATACCAACTGCAGCTTCAGAAAGCATAACTGTAAACTTTTGAACAAGTACATAGCTTTTGCAGTTTCCTCAAGTTATTTGTTCTATTTCCTTGAAAACAAAAGAGAGCCAGAAAAGTAAGGCCTATGTCTCCTACACCAGCTTTCTATTTACAGTGATAAATAATTCCAAAAATTATTTTGGGGCAGCCACAAAGTGATGCCCCACAATACCCATCTGTACCTGTACAGCAAGTCAGTCTCTGAAAAGTATCTCCAGGCAACAGCAAGTGGAAAAAAAATCTCCCTCTCTCAGGACTCTCCCAACCATCCTTGCTAAGATTAATTAATTTACCCAAGAATTTTTGACTAAATATTGCAAAATTAGGCTTATATAGTGCATTTTCCAAAATATGTAAGATAATAAGTCTGCTCTCAATTAGTAGATTTCCTTATTTCTGCAGGGATCTGGCTTGAGTCTCACTGGTCACTGGGCTTCTGAATGCCAGCAGGGGATACATAATTGTTTTATTAAACTTTGAGTTATAAATAGCAGAAATTGTGTTCTCCTTACTGGGGTTACAGTAACCCAACATGCCCTGTTAAAACAGTGACTGCTCCAGCAGCCACACCAGGCTGGTGACACCAACACCGTGACAGTTCTGCGAGGGAACAGGCGGCAGACACCATAAACACAGACCAGGGCACATGCAGTGCTTTCTAAAATTATTATTAATGAAAAAAATTCCATGAATATGCTCTACTGCTTGCATACAGAGAAACCTAATGCCTTTCAGGGACTCAGTTTAATTTTTTCTTTTTTTCTTTTTTTTTTTTTTAATGCACAGAATGAAATTTGGAAGGGACAAACACAACATAGGAAAAGGGAGATATGATTTTGTTCAGCATAGGAAAAGGGACATTTGAATTTGTTTATCTGCATATACAGCCATGCATAAAGAGTTGCATTCTCCTCCTATTAACCCCTGGTCAGCCAGGACTTCCTCACCTTGCCAGCAAACCCCATGAGGAAGTAGCAAGTGAACAGGCTGGAATGTTATGCATGAATCAATCACTTGAAATGCTGCACTGCAGTGTGAAAACACAAACTGGAGAGACAGCAAGAATTAGCATTCGCTCTCCTATCTGTCAAGTAGCACCAATGTTATCACAGAAGTGACGAGGCACACAACACATCCACGGGCACAGAAAAGCTGCAGCAAGCACAGGTCAGCTATGAAATCCCCGTGACAGACACCACTGTGCTGCACTGTTACTCTGAACACTGCAGAGACAGACAACACACCATAGCTGTTAAATAACAGCACAGTCACTGTCCTTGTTATTCTGCTACTGATCAACAGTTACAATTAATTTCTTCTGAAACTCTTCTCCCTTCCTGAAGTATTTCTGTGGCAAACTGTAGAACAAGGGGCACTTAACAAAAAGTTACCTACAGTAAGTTTAAGGACAGCTGACTGAGTGGTCTTCTGGATCACAAATACTCTTTGTTAACATCACCTGACAAACAGACCCTGCCTTTTTTTTCAAGCTGCTGAAAGCTCTGAACAAGGTGACAGACTGATGTAATGCAGTTCTTACTTGAGGGAAACAGGTAACTGAACCAATATCAATACCTACTGTTCACAGCAAATGATTTTCATATATTCTTAAAGACAGACAGTGAATTGTCTGAGCTTTTCCAGTATATTAAACACACTGACATGATTTTAAATCATTAGAAAAACAATCAAGTCTTCATCTATGTTTTGTAATAAACAGCACCACCAGTATCTTCAAAGGAAGATTCCTTTATGCCTGTGACCATACTGTCAGTTCAAGTGTGATTTCCTACATATTTCATGTTTTGCTTGT
>VXAU01005831.1:30035-47065 GCA_013399695.1 Formicarius rufipectus | reverse complement strand
TTTTTTTTTTTTTTTTTTTTTTTTTTTTTTTTTTAGTGATCATTTCATTCTGTGGTACCATTTAGCCTTGGCTTTGGCATTACTAGTTTTGACTTGTTACCTACTTTTTCAAAGTATCTCAGTCCTTATCAACTGAAAACACTCCTGCTCCTTTCACTTACCTCCGGCAGTGCTAAAATTTGAGAATGTCCAGAAATGAGTTGTGGTGGTGTTTCCAGAGATGGACAAGCATGTTAAAGAACATGCTGGCCCATCACTGCCAAAAAAATTAGTTGGACTTTATCACCTTAATTCTAGGATACATTTGTTCACAAAAAAACCCAAAACAAAAAACAAACAAACAAACAAAAACCCAAAACAAACAAACAAAAAGCCACAAACAAACAAACCCCCAAAACCTCCAGTGCATGTTATTGGCATAGGAATTATGGCTGGCTGGCTGGCTCTGTCAGTCCGGAAAGCAGCACAGGGCTGGAAGAGAAAGGCTGTTTCCAGTCAGGGGTGAAGGTCATTCAAGTGATGGACAGGCAGAAAAAGGCTGTATCACGCAAGCTGCTGCTCCTCTCTGCATACAGGCAGGGAGGTTGTGAAAAAGGCCCAAAGCATCTTGGCCTTTGAGACCTGTTCTCTCACATCCAGCTAAATAAGAATTACATTTTTTAACTTGTCTATGTGCTCCCTTTGCAAGAAGTCATATATTTTCACAAGCACTATACCAAACAATAAACACACAGAAAGAAGACCCAAAAAAACCCCAACAAACCAGACAGAAACCCTTGAATGAGTAATTAACAGTAAGCATCATGAGAGATGGTACAATCTAAATATATTGATGTAAAATTCTTGATCACTCATTCAACTTTTATGTCTCCTTCCTAGAAATACCACAGTCACTTTTGCTCACCAAAATTAATCCTCTTATGCTTTCTCTGAGAGAAAGTATTTTTCCCTTCCTCTCCTTCCACATTGCTCATCTGAATGGAGCAGCATGAAAAGAAAGCTCTGTATATGCTGGTATCAACTCCAGTGGATATCAGTGAACATGATACCAGCTTCAGTGGGCTTCAGAAGGTTGTCCACACACCTCATGTGTGCCAATACAAAAAGCAGAATGCAGCAGCACAAAAAACAAGAGCAACGTGACCAAGAGCTGGAAAACCAAGGGAGGCAAAGGATGCAACTGCAGGTCCAGGTGTGGCAGCAGAAGCAATGTGGAGCAGCAGCCACTCCCTGCATGTAAACCTGCACAGTCACCTCCTCATCAGCCACACTGAAGGAGACTCTGGAAACCCCATTCCACAGTACAGCTGTTAGTATAGGACCAACACAGGAGTCTGGTACACCAAAACACACTTCAGAAAAGCCTGGAATACTAATATCAATTAATTTTCCATCTATAGGCTTCTCAGCTTTAAAATTCTAACACATTAAAAGGTTATTACCAAAAAGGAGTAAAATCCATTAATTGAAATGATTGAGTACAGGAACACCAGCTGTGTTTGAATACTATGGCAACAAAATTAATTTTACAACTGATTTCAAATCTACTTTTTATAATAAGAAAAAAGCACACACTGCAGTCTACTTTAGTCCTAATCTCTTAGAGTAAGCAGTGATTCTGTGATTTGACATGAGGTTATGAAAGATGTAGGGGGTGGATGTGGAAATAGGATGGGGTTTGTGCATGTGCTCGAGTTCCCTGTTCCAAGGAGAGCTTTATCTGCATTGCCATGAGATATTTCCTCCCATAAACTTGAAGCCATTTACCTATTGAGTGCACAGTCTTTAATAGTGATTACACAATTTAGTATCTTTCCTGAAAGCTGAATTACCACTCTGTTTATGATGTGGGCTTCGACTGCCTGGTGAAAGGTTTATGGATTGTTATTTATAACTCTTCTCCATCTTTCAGAAATGCTTAGAGCAGCATTATGAAGGATGGTGCCATTCTGAAGAGGACAAAACTGAGCACAGGAAAGTAGCAAAATTAGTTAGATGGTAATGCTCTACCAAAGAAATTGCCCTTTTTCCTTGGAAGACATCTAAATCAGAAGTTATAGGGAAGAAGTAAGTTTCATTTAAAAAACTTCTTCTACAACAAATACTATCCTTCAACATATACCACTACTTTTGGAAATTTTAGGCTCAAAATAAACCAAGATATTTATCTTGAAAAATTATTGTAAGAGATTTAGCTTAATAGTTTGCTTACATCGGTCCATATTTTTTGTTCTGGGAAAATTTTCACACTCTTTGAAATTCTTTCTGAATTACATTCGAATCTGGCAGATAAAATGGAATTAGCAAGAGGAGTACATGCATAGGTGAGTGTGTAATACACTACACAAAGGGCAATAGGAACAGGAAGAGAAGGAAACCAGTGTGGGGGAAAGAGGGGGAGAAGGCGAGATAAAAAGATCCTGACAAAGAGCCAGGAAAATAAGCACTCTTGAAAGAAGAAAGAAAGAATAAATGTCACAGCAATTTGGTAAAAAAATGACTTTTTAAAATTTTATGGTATAAATATTTCAGTTTAAACATAACAGAGACAAAACACAAGGAATCAAAGTAGCTAAGATACAAAACAAGGAACAACATGAAAACAGTCCAAAACAAAACACAGATGTGCAAAATGACAAAATGAACACATCTATATTTAAACTATTTTACATGAGGAATCAAATTTCTTTTGTGTTTTAAGTGCATCTAGACCAGGGCTTGCTTCTGAACTGGCTATCTGAACTTCCACCAGAAATGGATCTGAAGGTAGGCCCAAATCCACAATTTTATTACATGCCACACATTAAATCCTCTGAGCACTGTAAAAGAATTCAGCTTCTATCAATGCTTCCAACTTTTGTGGAGCAATTGCACAGTCAGGCATTTTATAGGATGTCTTTGAAGAATTTTGGGTCTGTAGTGACAAGTCAATAGGAATGGCTGAGAAAATAAGGAAGTATTATAGACTTAATAGTTGATTACCTTGGAGATCCCGCTTAGGTATAATACATACTGACTACTGACTAAATGGCTTCTGGAATGCCAGGAGCACTGGGAAGTGATGATAGAGATTTTACTCAACTGGGGAACTACACCTCCATTTGAGTTCTTTGTTGATTATACAAGAATATTTCTGGGTTATTAAGAAAAGAGAACTCAACAGCTGATAGGTATGTTTGGGGATGTGGCGCTCCCTCCCCACATTCTGTGGTGTATCGTCTTTGGCAGAGCGAGCGTGAAGATTCCTAAGTGCTACCTTATGCCTTTTGGTCAATTTTTGGATCAAACCCAGGCTCTCTAATTTCCCTTGCATTAGCTTGCTCCTTCAGGCAGAGCTAATGGCATTGGAGGTGATCAATCATTCCAGCTGTACTCTGCGAGTGGGAGAGAACACCTGAACTAGTAAATGCCTGTCTCCTGCTCCTCTTCATCCCAGCACACATCAAAGGGGAGCAGTTCTGTTTACAGCTCTGCTGTAAAATTACAGCCTCTGATATTGTTAGGAGATTATTTATGGCAGATTTCCTTCCACCTGTGATACTAATTGGGAACATTTAGAGCCATCATTCAGTGCAGCTACCAGGGATCACCGAGTAATGAGGTAACGTGCAGATAGTTGGGCACCCATGCTGATACCTTTGCAAATACCTGCAAAATAGTAAGTTTTCCTTGACCCATGATTATCATTTGTACTCTAGCCGTAAGTCATCTGCTTTCATGAAATTTAACTTTCTTTTCTAATAATTTACCTTTGGACACAGGCAAGTAGCTACCTGTAGTGTATTTATTTTTTAGTTTCATATTTCACAGAAAAGCTTTAAGCATTATGTATTGCTATGTTTATTTTTGTTTATTTATAAATCTGCTGTTTCCATGTGTAGATGAACAGTGTGATGATAAAAGGTACTAGAGCAGACCTAGCAATACTTTTCTAACCATCCTAGTTAGCACTGTGAGCTCTCATTTCCACAGACGTCTCATTACCAAGACCACATGGTGACTTGCCACTTATCTTTAGTCAGCAGTACAGAAGCTGGGAAATTACTCCTCCAGTGTCCAAAATGATTTACCTGCAATTCACCTACAGTGGTGAACATAAGTGTTTCACGTACACTGAATCTCATAGATGACACAGGTAAACAGAACAGTTTGTGCTTTTAGTTATTTCCTTCTTAATATTATTTTTTGAATCAAAGATGTAAATTTTATTGATGAACTGAGGAAAAAAGAATTAATTCCTAAGTGAGTGAAGGCATGGGCTGCACAGAAGAGATGCAGTCAGCCCTTTTGGAATTACATGGCTCAGTCTCAAATACAAAAGTAACACATCACAAGATATATAGCAAGATCCACTACAATGAACACACTTTTAAAAGAAGCCTTTCTGCCGGCCCCTTAGAAGCTCTCTCACAGTGAGACAGTCAATGGCTCAGTTACCAAGCTCAGCCACAGGATGGTTGTCAACATCTCCTGTGCCACAGTCCACCACTGTCACTAAAGCAATGCCCCCCGTGCCACTCCTCTCAGGTGTTTTCCTTGTCACAGTGACTCCATTGTATCTTAATTTCTGTGCATATATTTACGAATAAGTTTCTTAGTTTTTCTACACAGAGAAAAGCTGTGCGTCTACAGTTTCTCATACCTAAAAGTCCTTAAGACCACAAAACAAGGGGCACAAATCCACCTGAAGATTTCCAATATGTGCAACAGGCTGGAAGGCAGCTGGGGGCAATCCAGTACACACCATTTGCTTTCCTGCACCCTGGGTCCTGATGCAAGCAGCACATGAGATAATAAAGTGGACAACTAAATAAAGTATTTATTCCTGTCAGAATACCAGGAAAAAAAAATGTTATTTCCACTCATTAGGCTGAAAGAATGCATCCTTAATATTCCCAAATAACAGAAGAGGAGGACTGTTTCAAACCAAAGAATAAACAGTTCAATTTATCGTGAACTGCTTAAGAGAAAGTGTAACAACACAATATATTAGTAAAATACACACAGAAGCTCTAACAACCAGCATGACTAATACAACATGTTGGAGCACTGAGGGCATTGCTTCATTATAAATATTCATTCAAATGGTAATTTATTGTAGTTACTTTGCACCTGAAGGAAAAACATATTCAGAAAACCTAAAATGTGTTAATAAATTATGAAAGCAAACATCTTAAACACTTTATAAATGTATTGGATATCCTAACTTTGCTACTTCCTGATAAACACAATGTGACACAGACTATTCCTGTGCTTTAAAAATTAATACTTAATGACCACTACAGTCACAGGGCAACTAAGTCTGTTTTCATTTGTACTCATTGCAGCCTGTGATCACCTTCTCAGAAAACATATGGACTTGTAGATCACACTCCAGCTAACATCATCGCTAGCTGAAGCTCCTGCACAAGTTGTCCTCACACAGTCCTTCTCAGCTGATGGATATGTGACTTACAGGTGCCCTGAGTTACCCATAACTGGATTTATGATCTCACACACCATAGGACTGAATTTCTCTTCTTTGTCTCCACCCATCCAGATCCTTCTGTTTTCCTTATACAATATTCTAATCCTCTTCTGTACTGATTATTCCCTCCTGACTTTAAAAGGACATTTTGATTAGCCTAGACTAGTTTTATGGTCTAAGGTCAGTAATGAAAACCAGGTAAGACTAGCTCTAAAATAGCTTATTGAAGTTATCCAAATGTAATATTCTTACCGTCTTTTAAATGCCATTTTTTACTCTATTTCAGGACCCTTTATTATGCTCTTCATCCACTTCACATTTTTTTGTATTGCACAAGTTTTCACTACTACACCAACCCTTCCTCCAGAACAATGACTGCTCTCCTGAAAGCCCACGGGGAGCCAACCAAAAGACAGAATTTCTGTTTGAGTAGTAGTTTATCAATACTCTCAAAGGTTCTTTAAATTAAAACAAAAGCATAATTATTTAATTTTTACTTAAAAAACTTGAAGAATATCCAAATAAATATGGTAAGGATACAGTCTGTCAGAAACTCCACAACACAAGGAGAGTTAGGTTTGGGTTTTTTGAGGAGCGAAGGAGGTGGAGTTTCTGGGTTTGCAGTTGCTCAGTAAATCCAGAGAAAGGTCTGCAACAATGAGGCACCAAGAACAAAGCCCTGTGCAAGCCCAGACTGGAATTGACACTGCAGGACAGAGTCTTGGAGCAACAGTGACATTTGGGCCTTTAAACATGAAGCCTTCCTACCCGTGCTCTAAACAGGCTCACTCATTTTCATTTGCATTCACTGGAATTCAGCATCTTACATATATGTGTCAGTGTGTAGAGATATATAGGCATATTTTCTTTGTTGATTAACAGATCTATCTTGCCTGGATTATTTAAATTTAAAAACAGACTGTGAATTTTTTATATTCTACTCATCTGGACACTGAGTCAGACTTAAAACAACTTGCTCCTTGACCTGTGATTGTTTCTTTCTATATCCTGAATTATATTTATCCAGTTTCCACAAAATAGAAAAACTGCATTCTCTGAGCTTTCTTACACTGTGAAGGTGATATTTTCTATGTTCATTCATATTTCCATTAGTAACACTCTTCATTAGTAATCAAGTAGAGTATGCACTTCATAGTAAATATTTTTATATAGAAAAAGTCCCATATCTTCTTGTTCTTTGTTTTAAACTAGTTTGTAGTTTAAATTTGTAAATATTCTGGTTTCTCTGATATATGTAATTACTGATCTTAAAAGGATTCCTTTATGACTTTCTTTAGAACACATTGTTTTAAGATGTCTTAAGATCCATCCACTCTATCCCAGTCTTATGTGAAATTACCAGTCCACAGTATTTATAATACATAAATACATATGTACCACACATACAGAACCTAAGTCTAGTTAGATGTCCAAAATCAAGACAGCTAAACTTCATTAATCATTGATTACATTCTCATAGGTTCCACCAGCACAAATATCTAGATAATATGGTGCCACTGAAAAACATGAAGGTTTGTATGAACTGAGAAACAAAAGAATCCTGAACTCTCAAAAGACAATGGAAGTCTTCCTGAAAGTCATGGTCCAACACAAACATAACATAACTTGGCAAATTTCAAAACTGAAAGCTCAATGTGACTGTGGTCATTGGTAAATCCAAAGAACACATGCATATCTGCCATTTCTGGTAATTTTTAATAAGAATTTTTTTCACATTAACATTACATGATTCTAGTGCTTTCTGTAGAGTTTTGTTTCCTTCGACATAAACCATGGATTATTTACAACCTCTACAAACGTGTGCAGTAACAGGACCCTAAAGCACTGGAAGCAGATCCATAAATTAGTTCAGCTATTACAAACTTTTGTCCCTTTTTTCTCTGCCTTTGAGTTCATTTTACTCTTTATCACAGTTAAGCAAAACAGTATTACTCTTTTTCCATCAGATAGTCAGATTACATTTTCGTTGAAAATATAACATGTGCCATGTCAACTAGCAAGACATAAATATACAGAAATTTAATTTGAATATTTGAAATATCTATAAGTTTTCAGATTGTTTTGAAAATAAAGATTTACCATTGATGTATCATTGTAGATATTTGGAGCATTGCTATTAAAATTTCTGAATAAACTGCTTTGCCAATAATAATTCTTAATAGAATAGATTTCCAAATCTTAGTCCATATGGACACAATCAATCTTACCTGAAGACAGCAATTATTTATAATTTCTAAGAAGTATCAAAGTATTTCAATTCTACTGTCTCATTCTTCTGAACTACCCAGGCTAAATGCTATTCCACTCCTCACTAAACAATGACGAACAAAGCTGGAAAAATTTAGAAAAATCTGAAGCATTGTGGTGTGTGGAAGGACTCAATTCTCATTCCTTTTCAGTCTATGGACTCCTCAAATAAGAACAAAATAGCAAGTAATCTACACTAAAAGACTGGTGATTAGTTGTTTATTTTGGATGCAAGCACTGCATTTTCAGTTGAAGACAAAAAGACCTTTGGATCCCATCAGGGTTCTTGTCAAGTTATAATTTCTTTTCTAGGATCTAGCCTGGGTTAAACTAGTCCTTTTCCAAAAGTATTACCCAACATACCAAATAGTGCCAAACCCAAAAGAGATTTATGGCATTAATGGGATTTATTTGCAACAGTAAAAATTCTTCACTGAGACTAAGAAAAGGATATCTAAAGCTTAAACTTTTCCCAATAGTAAGTTAAATATAAAGTAAACCACATGTGAAAAGGGGAATAGTATACATGTGTATTTAGAGATGCATGTACACATAATATACATACACATGCTCAGATAACATCAAAATAGGAGCTTTAGACTGATAATTATAACTATTTCAAAATCTTGTTGAAATTAATATGTATATTGGTGTTTATAAGAGATTTCACCATCTTGAACCTCTGTATTATCCACAAAAATAACGACCTCTACTTCCTGATGGGATGATTCAACACAAATTCAATTAAACCTGTCACTGTTCCATTAACATAAAACTAATGGAATTGGGATCTCATGGTCAAGTTCTATCACTAAGCCTGCTTTTCTCAGCTATATTTTTCCTATAAACATAGATGCTTGAAGAGGCAAAATGACAAATTATCACCTTGTCCCACTTGCAAACTTTTAGCATTGGCACTCGTTCTGCTAAGGAACCTTGTTCACAGAGGCCTTGCCAGGCACACTCATTTCCAACACCAGCTCTGAAGTCTTTCCAGACAGTGCTTCAATCTCAGTAAGCATTAACAAGGCTATGACATCACAGTCCCAATCATAAATAGGGCCAGGACAGTGGAAGTATGTGCTTTCCAACAACTCCATAACCAACAAAATCCATACTAGAAACAGTGGCGAGGAAAGAATTATTATATCAAGAAATACCTTTATATTATCATTTTCCACTTAAAAACTTTGTCCTGAATAAAATAGTTCTCTAGACACTTGTAAAAGGGTTTACACAGATCCAGAAGCCCAACTGGAATACTACACTAAACTGTACATGTGGATCAGCTGGCCAGATGTGTTACACATGTATTCCAGGTTCGTCAGGAGGATGTAACGTGTCTGATGCACTGATGCATTGGATCAGCACACATGAGCCTAGTCCTGCTAGCTGAGGCAAGTTATGGTTTGATAATTCACACTCACTGTTCCATTCATCCCCCGTTTTTGAACACATGTGAAGGCAGCATCATAAACACCTAAAAACTACCCATATTATCTGAAAGTCTTTGCCTCTCTACCTCACTAAGACTCAGATTATTTTTAAATTTCTTCTCTCCATGGTCAACAAAGGAATTTTAGTTTATTTAGTATTTAAATATGTAATAGAAGCAAAGTCGCTGGATTATGAAAGTGATGTTTTTAGGAAGGATTTAATAGGAGAAAGAGACCATATGGATAGCCAAGGAAACGGCTGCAAGTCAGGCAGGAACAGGCAAGTGAGAAGCCAATATGAAAATGGAGAAGTCTGGCACATCCTCCAAGGGGAGTGAACATCTCATTCTGATCAAGACCTTGACAGGCCAATGCTGTGCACACACTGCCCCAACTCCTGACACCAGCTGGGTTGGTTCCACTCACTGATCTCACCACTTACCATGCCTGCAGGAAATCACAGTACTGAGGAAATGCCAGGAGATTTTGATTTCAGCTTTATTTCTATTACATTTTGCAGGTGTGACAATTTGAAAAACTCAATTTCAATTTCATAATCCCTTTCCCAAGATTTTGTGCATGTATGGTCTGGAAAATAAAGCCCAGTAAATCTCTGCTTCTCAGCAGTGAGGCAACTTCCCAAGTCTGTGCAACAGCTCAGACTGTATTTTGTCATCTCCTCCCTTCCTTTGTACCACACAACTGCTGTGGTCTTGTTACACAGTATCAGAGGAATTTTTCTTTATGAGGTGAACATTATTTTAGTTTTTGGGGAAGTGGGAGGGGTAGTGGGAAAGGCTATAATCCAAGTTTTCATCCAGATGTTGCCAGACACAACTTTCCTCTGTTCTCATCTCTCTGGCTAGAATCAGGTCACGAAGCAGAAATATTTCTAAGAAACTGTTACCATTGCTTGGGCTGTTAAAAAGCACTGTTTCGTGTTGTTTGTGACCAGCTTTCTTCACAGGATCAAATCAAATAAATTGCACTAATATACATAACAAATCAGCATTGGCGTCTCTGAGAAATGTCTCTTGCAAGGTTTAAACTTGCAGCAGCTGCTGAACTGCTCCTGCATTAGCTGCTTCCATGCCTGATCTCAGCAGAGATTAAAGATTATAAAAGAAACTAAAGAAGGTAGCAAAACAGGTTTAGAAATATGAAGAGGTTATATTACTTTTTCCACTCCTGAATTTATTCCAGAATTTGAATAGATTAGCATAGACCACAAGCTATTGGGTTGGCCCACAAGCAGGCAGAAGCTGAGGAAGTCATGCAAATTATCTGCCACTGCAAGTGGAAATGATTTAAGTCTTAAGAACACTTTACATGATTTCAGAAACCACCACTGTCTCTGCTGTATGATAATGAGAGTCCAGCTTCAGGGGTTGGCAGTTTTTTATAGAAGGTGCTCTAGTAAGTTATTATATCCCTTCATCTGGGCTTGCTTTATTTTTAGGGATAAAGGATTTTTACTGGGGGCAAAGATCATCAGTAATACTGTTTTGTTCCATGCTATGTAAAATGCATTTGCCATTATCTGTTTTAAATAGCTGAATTCAAAAGGCCAAAGGAAGCAAGTGAAGTGTTTTCAGTCTGTTGATCGTTTCAAGACAAACTGGAAAACTGCCTGGATTCAACCTAATGGCAGATGTATTTATTCTCTATTTGCTTGTTCCAACACAGCAAAACAGGAGTTGCTGTGCTGCTTGCATTCCTGCCTGGGGGACAGAAGCTTTCTATTGTAGTTAATGGACCATCTACAAACAGAAAATTAATTTGGCAAGAACTCACTGATGTTGTGAGCAATCAGAGGAGCATTGTCCATTTTGAAAGTAATTAATCCAGCTAACCGAGAAATAAAATATTGGTTGTTTAGAGTATGAGAAATTTGACACATAGAAAGCAGGAGAAACAAAACCTTTTGAAAAACAGTTTAGTTGCAGAGGGACACCTTACATTTTGAAAATGGTGCACAGAGAAGAGTGGTTAACATTTCTAGTAATGGAGTAAGGCTGATATGTCAGTGAAATAATATGCACCTAAATTCATTTAAAGCTGTGTTGTCTAGAAAAGTCCCTTCTCTGCAGCTGCCAACGCACTCATGTTTCCTGACAAGAACGAAGGGTGTGTTTCTCTGCAAGGCCTAACTGATATATTACTGGATCCATTTGCCTTCTCAGACTGGGCATTTCCTTACTGTTTGTTTGCAGTCACCACCAGCACAGGGAAGTTCTAATGAAGAGCAGTAGTACATTCCACTTCCCTGTGTACCCAGGGCTCTGTGGAACACAGAGATTCTGAATGCCAAGGTTTTCAGGCATTTGGAACACTGGATTCACAGCAGTGCAGAGAATTTCACTGGCAGTTTCTTACAGAAGGGATGTACATGTTTCCAGCAAAAATGGATTGCAAAATCAGGCACCAGACATGCTGATTATACATCCAGGTCGAGAAGCTAAATTTGTTTAAGTAGTGACTGGACACTACTGGCTAATGAGGTGAACAGTGGGAATACTGATGGCTTTCTAGTCTATTCAACAGTGGCAGGGTGGAACTTCAGTCAAAATTATATTCTATGGCATTTTCTGAGATCTGTTTCTAAAAAGCCATCTCAAACACAACTATAAAAACAGTTCTACCAACAGGCATGTAATCAGCATATATAAAAGTATAGAACACTGAACTGCAAGAGAGAGGAAGAACATGCATGGATAGCCACCTGAAATTCCTCCTGCTTCCATCAGAAACTTCAACTCTGGTCTGAACAATACTCATAGAAGCGGGGTTTAGTATCCAAAAAACCTTAAGGTCATATTTTCTCCCATTCCAGTCATCACAGACTCTCAATAATTCTCTCTGTTGACTCTTTCATTTGGCTGAAAAGTAAGTGAAAATAAGACTTAAATGAACCTATGGACTCAAGGAAGTAAGGAATGAAAGCAGTTGGGCATCTTTCACATGCCATGCTTCCACTTGAGCAAAGTTCCACCTGAGGGCTAGAAACAAATACAATAATTATATATTTTGGGCTCTAACATCTTCACTTGTGGGAATGATATATCAGTCAATAAGGTCATAATTTCATCTTATAGTGTCAAGCTTTGATGGGAAGAACATCCATTTATTTCAAATAGAGCAAAAGTGAAAATTGCCTTTGAAATATAAATGGTAAATTAACAAAGACATTTTGAAGAATTTTTTTATCTTTAGTGTCATGCGATACTGTAACTTAATATCTCTGAGCTCTCACAAACAGTGCAAAATAAAGTCAAAATAGTAAACTCTTTTGAAAACAGTTTCATTCCCCAGAGAGAGACACTGGCTAAAAATAACCTGTTGACCAACTAGAACATGGATTAGCAAGTCAGCTTTTCTTTGCTAGACTAGTACATATATTTTGATGAAACTAGCAACTTAGAACTTTTTAAATTAATTTATATATAAAGACAAGAGCATTTTGCCTCGAGGGAGATGCAGTGAGACACCATGAATTCATCAAGGGGCCCTCTCTTTGTGCTCCTCACTCTATGCACTGTAGCTTTCTCATTACCCTCTGAAGACATGCATATCTTCTCTCATTAAAAAAGTGGCAGAAAATTACATATAAGAGTCTAACTTCTAATGAACCACTTGCTTCCATCCAGCTGAAGGAAAGAGATTACAAAGCAACTTTGGGAATAAAAACCATTAAATCAGCCTAACACTGATTCCCCTTTTTGCAATGAAATTCATGACAGTTGGATCTATGGCCATGTAAGACTCAGAGTCAATTGCTTAACAGGATGCTACAATCTACTAAAACACCAGTACTCAGAAGTCAGGACAGAAAAAATAAAATCTCTGAACTTCCATGTCATGGCCTAGCTAATAAATTTAAACTGTCTGTAAGGGTGTGAATCACCATAGGCACACAGATTTGGCTTCCACAGGAGTAAAGGAAAACACATTTGCAGAGACTATATTTGTAAAATAAGTACACAGCATGTATCCTAATTGTATATATTCAAAATAATAGCATCATGAATCTGAGACGATAGTGTACAGTTTACATGACAGATTTCTTCATCATCCAAGTGCCAAAGTGCCTGAAGAAAATGGTGCTGGCATTAAATAAAGATATATTGCTCTTCCTGAGTTGCTAATAGGCAACATGATGAAATGGCAGCTTGTCTAGCTCTGAAACTCACACTTATAAGCCACAATGTTTATAAATGAAAGAAAACCTAAGCATTTCATATATTCTGTGGTTGTCACTTTCAACAATAAATGAACACAGGCACTCTGCCTATAGATGTTCAAATACAGCTCCCACTAGACTGGAGGGGAAAGCTTATGCTGGGACACAGAAATATACATAGATGTATTACTGAGAAATATTTTGGGATGTAGACCATAAAAGACTAAGGTCCTAGTCCTGGTAAGTATTTTAGCAGTGCCTGAAGGGTTTATCTGAGAGCCTAATCAAGTTTTGGCAATTAAGCAGCTGTATAAAGTGTTGAACAAAATCTATGCTAATTATCAAAGGACTGTCAAGAGCGGAGTGAAGAAAGGAAAGGGAAATCCAAGTCTCCTCTTTTATTTTCCTAAGCAGAGCCATGACCTTATTTGCTTCTGTTACTGCTGCAGACAACTGCTGTTTTCTCCTGGTTTATTTTCTACTCTACTCCTTAATAGGCTGTTAAAAACCCAAAGACAACACCAAAAAACCCACAAGCAATAACAAAAACCAACCAACACCAACCAAACAAAAACACAAACAAAGCAAACACAAACCTCCCACCAAACCTAAGGCAAGACCAAATTTAAATGAAATATCCACATCACAACCCGAAAACCCCCAAACTAACTCAAGCATTCCAGAACAGTGTATTTGTGACAGAAGTGAGAATGACTAAAGCTTCTGCTGTAGCCTAACTAAAGCACTTCTCACAAACAAGAGCATTAGAATTATGGAAGCAATTACTATATTTAGTAATAAATGCTCTGCTTATTAGAAGTCTTCCTGCAAACAACAAATCCATGTGTAGACAGACTTGTCTTCACCCACCCTAGAAATACCTACAAATAGGGTCAAAAAATCCAGAACCAAACTCTCAGAAACTTACCCCATTTCAGCTCATATATTCCTTTGGGAGATGATGTTGATTTTGAATATAAAGAATGTACAATACCGTGGAGAGGATGGGGTTTATAAATATCTGGGGTTTGTTTCTTTAATTTTTGCCTAGCTTTATTTAAATATTAAACCTCTTGGCAAACAAATATTTAATAAATATAGCCTTCTCATTAAATCTTCCTTATGCATATATTGTTTAAACCCACTCCACTTTCTACTCAATTCTATAATTTATCCATAAGAATTCTATCCAAAAAACATCCAAGCCTAGAAAAATCGTGTATTTTGTTAGAAAAATTGGAATTTGAATTCTTTTTTAATATCTTTAACAGTTTAATTCTGAAAACCTTAAGCTTAGTCTTCTTTCTACAAGTATTTTATCAGTCAAGGAGGGAAGAAATCACCCAAGCATGGTGCCAAGTGAATTAATATTTTTAATTAAAATTTTAGCATCTAAAAAATTGAGTGCTTATTAATGAATTCAAACATGTTTATAGGATGGATTTTGATTGTGCATGTTTGCTCTTTCTTGGCTGATGAGCAAATGAATCTAATGTAAAATTAAAGTCTTCATTATCACTACAATTCTTTCCTTACTCAGCATTCTGCTGTTCACAGTTTCCTCCTGCACAGGAACATTTTTGGGAAATCTTGTCTAAAGAGGGATAGTTTGTATCTCATAGCTGACCCAAAGATGCTCATCATAAAGCACCCAATGACTGCTCCGCTGACAGTGACAGTGTCTTGCTAATGTACATGAGAGCTCAAGGGGTCCTGTCACACAACCAGCCAGCTGGGGAAAGAAGGAGAGCTTCTCCCTGTTTCCAGTTCAGGGACAATGGCTACTGATAGCACAGAAACTGCTGGAATGAACGAGTATGGTTACAAGGAGATCCTGTGATATCCCGGTTGGGATATATTTTGAGCCTCGTTAAATGTTGTGTTGGTAGTGCTGAGGTCACAGCAGTATGGGTTTAGCCTCCTAGGTTAGGTTTTCAGTCCATGAACCTAGGAGAAAGATGTGCTCCCTGCCCTCCCCTCCACGTGGTCGCTGAGCCCTTAGGGAAAGGACACAGAGCCCACACAGCCTGCAGAGGGTGCAAGCAGAGAGCTTTATTCACAAAACAGGGGTTTTTATAGACCTTGGAGGGAGTTCAAATCCTCCAGTGAGGGGAAAGAGAATTGTTGTGGCTTTGGGCCAATAGGGACGAGGGAATTTACATGTAGGTGGGGAAGGGTTTCAGGTAACAAGGTGGGCCCCGCCCCTCTGCTCACAGAGGGGGGTCTTGGGAAGACACAGAGGATTTCTGGGAAGGAGACAGGGGATTCTGGGGGGAAACACATGGAGAATTCTGGGAAGGGGAGCACATGGCAAAGGTAAACATACATTTTAAACAACATTAAAGCATCAGTTGAAGGCATTATCAGTTACATTCTGAATTCATTCCCACACTGCTTGGCACTTGGGCTGCATGGGAAATGTTTGAGCTTCGTGGGTGTTCCTGAACATCATCAGCAACGACCTGACTGGTGGAAGAACTTGGACAGCAGTCTGGACTTCTATTCTTTCTACAGAGATTTAACACCTTCCTATCTAGGTACTAAGTGTAATTACTTCCCCCCAAAATGCACAGAGATGGACAGGGTTAATCTTAGAACAGTGATTTATTTTCCTCATTTTTGGATTTAAGGTCAAGTTTGAAAAAAAAGGAAAAAAAAAAAGGAAAAATAAAACAAAAACAAACAAAACAATTTTCAAGGTAAACACACTGTTCGTTTAACCTATTGTGGAATTCATAGACTATTTTCAAAAGCCAGTTTCACCATTTCTACCATTCTATCATCTCAATGGCAAGGCAGAAAAGTACCACATCAGCACCTGCTCACACTATACTGCCAGAGACCCTGGTAATACCACTCAAGGTATAGATTTATCATCTCAGAATAAAATAATGGATGGCAACAGATGCAGAATGACAGAAGCATTCTCTAAATCACAGCAGGTATGGAGGTTTGTTGAAATCTGCTGGAGGCAGGGGACAAATTGTAGCACTTTTAAAGATTGGCACATGTCAGAGTAATATATATATTTGGCAAGAGATTTTGTTTCTTTCTTCTTCTTGAAAACCCAAGACACAGCTTATATCTGGCCAGTGAATGAAGTGGAGACACTCCATCCTGACACACAACCTGGGGTGAGTTGCAGCAACATCCTTGCAAATCTCAGAGATGCAGCTCTGGGACTCAGCGAGACCTGAGACTTCCCTGTTGCCCTGGAGCTCCACACACAAGAGCTGGCAATAACCTATATCAGTGAGAGCAGCTCCTTTAACGTATAAAGTTCAAACTTCTTAAATTAACCTAAGAAATAAAATTAAAATCAGCACTGGAAAGCAGCACATTTCACTTTAATAATACAAATAGTATTAGATAACCGCACTGTATAATACTGACAAATGAATTCCTAATGGTCTGTTTTTCAGCCAAGAAGCTCAGTATACTGAAATTTAGAAGTTATTTCTTGAATTGTACCCAAAAGAGCCATAACATCATATAAAAAGAAAAATCACTATCCAAAAAGCTCACAGATATAAACAGGAAGTATTTCAGCAGAAGGAAGCTAGCGTATTACAAAACTGCTTTCATTAGCTTTTGTTCTTTGGGCTTTATTTGTTGGGGTTTTTAAAAAATTTAGCTTTTTTTTTTTTTTTTTTTTTTTTTTTTTTTTTATTTTGAGAAA
>VXAU01005831.1:1664-30029 GCA_013399695.1 Formicarius rufipectus | reverse complement strand
TATAGTTTGAGGAACTTGCTCCTTTCACAAGGATGCAAAGTCAGTTCTGTGGCAGGCACCTGCAGATTATTCAATTCCTCTCCCTTAACCAACTTACCAAAGAAAGAGTAGCAAACTTAAGTTAAATTTTAGACTGCTTTCTAAAAAAATTATATCAACTAATGAACACATATAAACTTGAATATAATTGGCAAGTGCACCACAAAGCAAACAGAAAGGATGTATTTTCAGTTTCCATCCCTTATGGCTTCAAAACATCCCAAGAGAAAGCAGAGGTTGTTTTATATTCCAGGTATTTACCCAGATCATTAATAATATTCTGAAGATCAATACCTATGAAATCATAAAACATTTAGTTCCTTACTCAACTTGCCTGAATCGGTTGTCATTGCAATAATTCAGATGTACAACAAAGAATATAATCTTATATCCAGCTCCAGGTAACTAAATTCTATACAAAATAAATTCACTATATCTGTTTCTACAAGCTCACAAAATGTCTGGTGATTGTCTTTTTTCTCATAACACCAGTTTTAAGCACCTGATCCTAATCCCACATAAGTCAATGGAGCTCTGTCTGTTTACATCAATAGACTTGGAGTGAAATTCCATGTCAGATTCTCACTGTTATCTCTGCAAACAAGTACAGAGCTTAGCCAGAAAAAAGTATTTCTTTCCTCCTGAATTCAGAACAGTGGGAAAACTACAGCACTGCTGGCAAACTGGCTTTTTTTTGTTCTAATTCACTCCAACTTTTGTAGTCCAACAGAAAATCCTTGACACCAGCAATCGACGTGCGCTCTGAAACCCCAGAAGAAATCAAAACAAGGCAGTGAGCCGTCTCTGAACTCAGCTCAGCTACACAGGGCTGAGCAAGGTAAAGACTTTCAGAACAACATAAACAAACTAGTCCAGAGGATAACACAGGTTGAAAAAAACACATGAAGAAGCACAACAAACCCCGTGTTCCCTGGGAGCACCTCACAAAGTAAATGAGAAGTGCTGGTGAAAATTATCTCTGCCAACACGATTTAGGTTGAAAGAATCTTCAGATCTTTTGTTGTTGTTTTTTTCTTTTTTTTAACATCATCCATTACTAATAGTTTCCTATTTGGTAATTTTAGACTCACAGAATCTAAGAAACCAAAACACATAGATAAGACACACACAAACTCTTCTGACTCCCTCTGAGCCATTTAAATACTCTGTGCTCATGACATATCTGTTCCTGTACATATAGAAATCATATCTCAAACCCCACATTTTTGAAGGATTGTTGTTACATAAAGAGGCTTCAGATAACTGTATCAAAGAAACCTCAGGCTCAAACCAACCTTGAAATCAGGCTCAGAGTTGGGAAACAGAAAAGGATAAGAAAGAGAAAAGCCATGAGAGTAAAACAGGTAGGAGTAAAACACTGTTTTTTAAAAAACTAACCCAAACTACATCCTCACTGAGGTATGTTTCTTCCTTTGCTGATATATCTTGGTATCAATACTACCTTACTTTGCTCTCACTGTTTAATTCTTGCCTTTGCTTTATTCTCTCCCAAAGATCAAATATTTTCCAAGAAATACATAGAAACTCCCTCCAAAATCAAACTTGATGGATGAAAATGAGAAATGTGATCATTTACTGTACAAGGAAATAAAGTAATGCTGACAATTTGGGAAACAAAATGTCTAATCAAGAGAAGTGATGCAGTAGCAGAATTTTAGCTGACTTAATAGAAGAATATACCATACTTTAAGAAATCATTTTTAGTGGAAAGCAGCAGGTGGTGTCAGCATTACCAATTTACTGAGAGTATCTTATGCTTTTTAATAAGCCAGTGCCTTACCAGCAGCAAAATCATTCAGATGAGAACAAATGGTATTGTGGAAAAACAGCCAGACTTGAGAGTTTTATATTAAAAACAAAAATAAACAATGCATTAGGAAGAAAAGGGAAATACCAGGCAATGAGGACATTTAATTAATGTATTTTATGGTCCACTTATATTATAATCGAGTCCATAATATTTTATGTGAATTTTTGAGATTGCTTTATAGCTTCCTAGTAAGAAGCCCACAGGATTCAATATAACTCCTGCATAAATTTACAAAAGATTGACACAATCTCAAAGTTTGCTAAAAAGTTAGGTTTTAGTCATCTAAAAGTTGTGTTTAAACTGACTTTAACCAGTTTAAAAGACTCTCTAATTACTGTCTGAAGAAGACAGAAGTTCTCTGCTGACCTGTACCTCAGGTAGTCTTAACTCACTCCCACATCACCATAGGTGAATCAGAGCTTAAGTCAGTCCAGCAATTCACTTATCTGGGAAGCACCATTTCCTCAGATGGTAAGATTGACAAAGAGATTGACAACAGGTTAGCAAAGGCATACAGAGCTTTTGGAAAACTCCATAAAAGAGTCTGGTGCAATAAACACCTGAAGAAAAGTACAAAGATCAGTGTCTACAGAGCCATTGTACTGTCTACTCTTCTCTATGGGTCTGAATCTTGGGTCATCTACCGCCACCACCTGCGACTCCTCAAATGCTTCCACCAGTGCTGCCTCTGTACAATCCTAAACATCCACTGGTCTGATTACGTGACTAATGTGTCTGTTCTGGAACAGGCAGATGTCACCAGTATCGAGGCCATGCTGCTGAGAACGCAGCTGTGCTGGGCAGGGCACGTCTCCAGGATGGAGGATCACCCCTCCCTAAGATTGTGCTCTGTGGTGAACTCGCCACTGGCTGCTGCAAGAGAGGAGCCCCGAAGGGGAGATACAAGAACTCACTGAAACAACACCTCAGCCTTGGCCATATTGACTACCATGAATGGTTCACTCTGGCCTCCAATCAGGAGATGTAGACACACCATCCATAATGCTGCTGTCTCCATTGAAAACACACACAGAATCAGTCTTGAGGTGAAAAGACAACGCAGAAAGAACCATGCCCTGATAGTACCACCTACGGAAACTTTCTGCTGTGTCTTTTGCAGCCAGACTTGCCTATCTCCCATTGGCCTTATCAACCATCAGTGTGCTTGCAGCAAGCGGGGGTAAAACCCTCCCCAAATCTTCATTCACAAAGCCTAGCCATGATGATGATGATGAACTAGTGTAGTTACTTGAATCTGCACTCCCATGTGGAAGGAATTTCCTCTCAAACACAAGCCTTCCCAGATGAAGCCTAAACCTTCCCATTTAAATGAAGTGACTGACCAGGATGGTAAGCACTAATGGCCTGACTACAAACGCAAATGCACAGAGAGGCAAAGAACACATTTCAGATACAGTTTGAAGTTCCAGTTAATCACCGTGTTCTCTCCTTGTTGTCTGACCTTTTTTCACTATGTTGTCATAAAAGCTAGACATGCCTAAGGTAAGGCAAAACCAGTCAATTTAATGAGTAACAATTAATAATCACAAGATCAATTAGCTATGTTTATGCATCCTATCTTGCTTAGAAATTAATAAACGCACCCAAAAGGAAACCTCAGCTCCAGCCACTTGTTCCCCACTTTGGGACCAGGTGCAGCAGCCAACAGTGACTTACTATTGATTAATCTATCAAAACAACTATCACTGAGCAGTTTGGGAAAAGTCTAACAGGTAGGAAATACAAATTGCTTATTGAGGCTTTGGTGGGGACTTGGACCCTTCAAGGCTATCTGCTGTTACCTGTCATCTAGAACTTGAAAGATCAAAATCATCTTAGTATAATAAATAGATGATATATTATATATTTTTCTTTCATTTTTTTTTTTTTTTTTTTTTTTTTTTTTTTGAGATCAACAGTGATATGATATGTTACAATTATTGATTGAACCTCTTGGAAGGAAAAAAGCCCATAGACACAGCCAGTGTTTTGGCCAATGCACCTAAGAGACATTACTGTGATTTGTATGTGTCCTTTCACTGCCCCAGCTCGTGTTGCAGGCGTGGCTGCAGTGCCACGTTTGTGTCATTTGGTGGCAGAGAGGAAAAGGCGAGGGCTTCCCCTGGTGCTCTGACCCACATGGGCTCCCAGGATTGTGCAACAACCTGACATTATTGCTTTTCTGTTTGCTGATTTTTTCTTTAATGTTAATCTGAAATGGGTGGCAGGCGTTGGCCGAATGGTGTAAGTCGCCGCCTCTGGAGCCAGCTCCTCCTCTGAGGACGCCGGTTCGAATCTCGAGGAACTTGCTGTCACCGTCTGAGCGTGCTCGGCCGTGGCAAAATGAACCTCAGGAGTAAAGGGGGTGGGGCCAGTTCTGCGCACACTGTGCCTCACCTAAAAAATCCATTGCGCAGGCTGATCCCAAAATCTTGGTTTGCGAAGTCTAGCCAACAACAACAATGTATCTTTCCACTGGAAAAGCACTTGCTGAATATACAATACAAAGACATATATTTACTTATTCCTCAGATAAATTAATAGTAAGCACTGTAACAGGCCTTTTAGGTCTTGGCTGGCTCTTCTTCAAGATGTATTGCTGCACATTAGCACGGGCTTGCTGAGTTTTCCAAACAAGAGGGAAAATTTCTCATTTGTCACCAAAGTTCCCCCTGAAGTACTCACACCAGCTCCTGACTCCAAGAGCACATGCTGGTAATTTCTCACAGCTCTTCACCTGTTTTCACTGTTTAACACTCCCCAGGTTTCTTAGGGCCTCTTTCCAAGGGCCCAAAGCAGAGAGAGAACTGAAGGAGTCACAGGGCAGCATGTGAACACCAGAACTCAGCATGAAGGAGAAATATCAGTAGTCAGAAGAAATACTGACTGCTAAAAATGTGTGACAAATGAAACGAGCAAACAAAATCCTGACAAAGGCATAAAGAACCATGCATAGCAGAGGAAAAAATGTGTAAGAAGTGATATTTCAGAGGATTTTACTTGAAGTGAGGCAGCAACACACTTCAGTGTAGAATAAAGATTTGCATACTTCTGCTTGGTTTGATGTACAATATTTGACTGTTTTTTTAAATGATGTTAAATATTTTACTCCATTAAAAACATTAACTCATAACCTCTCCCAAATGCAGCTTATGATGTGGCTGATGGGAGTTTCCAGCAAGTTAAGTGGCTACATAACTTCACTATTTCACTTGTGTTCAGCAAGTAGCTGCATTTAAAAACCACAAATATCTGTAAACAATATCTTGCAGTTTTGGGACATTTGCTATGTGACAATGAAAGAAGAAAAGTAGCTTTGCTAATATAATTCTGTCTGAAATAAACCTTATGTTAACGGATTCTCTCCAATTCTTTCCATAAAATGCTATTCACATGGAAACTACTGAAAACATACAACAATGAATGTGGTAGGAACAGGTCTCTACTGACTGAGGAATTAGCTGCAGAGGAATGATTTTAATTATATGTATAATTATGTGTATAAATATATAACAATACAGATGATCACTGGGTAGGAATGAAAAGCAGACACCCCATCTATTTACTTTAATGATCCTGCTCTAATCTATTAGTTTTGCATGGCCCAAATTCAACACATTTTTCACATGTCAACAGTGATTCTATGGAAAATTGTTTTAAAAACATTTGAGCAGTACAGACCATTACAACATGCGATATTTTCCTATGACAAATCTGAGTTACTTTTCTACATGTTCTTCACAATCTACCAACAGGAAACAAACACAAACCTATAAATGCCATGCTCTACTTCCCTGCAAGGATCTATAGCTTTGCTAAGAAAACTTTGGTAGAATCACACCATTCAATAAGTTAATTAATGCAGACTGCTGGAAAAGTAATGAGAGAAGAACTTGAGAAATGGGGACCAATACTAACAGGGAGAAGTAGCCATGTAAAAATGTAATTTTTTCCCATTAACCACCCTAAAGTCACATTCCCTCCTCTAGGATTGCTCAGCTGCAGTGTGGCTTCTGGGTCCCTTTAGCTGCTGTTCTGGATGAGAAAAAAATAAAGCTCTATGTAATAACATATGAGGGGAGTGGGGTGTGGTGCTGCTAATGCCACCATCCTACCTCTGTATCAAGCTGGGATCTGCTGTGCCCTATAACACAAAGCATTTTAATATTCATTTAGAAATACACAAAAGTTTGGCTTCAATGAGCAGAACTTCTGATACTCTGTTATACATTTTCTAGTCTGTTCTAATATTATGCGACATCAAGAAAAATCATTAAATTAGAAAATATCTGTTCACATTTTTGCTCCAAATTGATTCTCTTCAGTAATTTCTAACCTGATGCTTCAGAGATTAAATGAGCCATATTAAATGTCTGTGCATGTCTGGTATAGGAAAGATGTTTCCAGATGCTCAGATAAACAAACTGAACCTGATGCACTCACAACTGGCTCAAGTGCTGCATCTTCACTCTGAAGCACAGAATTTTTGGACTGAGGAGGAGAAAAAAGAACTTTTCCAAAAACTAAAATTGCTTGACAGAAGTTAGTCTACCTTTCTTGATGAAGGTCAAGGCGCTATATTTTGCTGTTCCCTTACCCCAACCCCAGATTTAACCTCTGCTCCTACACATATCAGTGTTCAAGTATGATATGTACAAAAAAGACTGCAACTATTAATTCCCTCTAATAACAATATAGTACAGAAAAAAAAAAGAGTAATTTAGAAATTCATCACTTATGCTAATATTTAACAAACAAAACAAAATATACATACATATATATGTGTGTATATATATATATTTATATATTTTTATATATATGTATATATGGATGATGAGAGTCCACACTCACACATTTGCTTTTTGTGCTAATTTTTAAGGTATTTTCCCAGTAGGATCAGAAAATACCCAGTGCAAAGAGGAACCATTCTAGACTTGGCACTGTAGAAATCCACTAGTAACAATACATTAGTTATAAAGCTTTAAAAAGGTTTCAAAAATACCATAAAGCTTCACAAACTCCAAAGTGCATTTTTGGTCACCTCCTTAATACCTGTACATCTAATACACAGATTCAAAACACACATGAGTAAAAGTCCCTAAAATATCTGCACCATATTAAAGGAAAACAAAGCCCTCACAGACTGGTTCCATGTACAATAAACAGCTCCATCAGAGGATGTTTGCTTTTACACTTGGTCTGACCTCAGAGCTCAGTGGCTTCACTGGGATATATGTGCCTTCTACTAAAGCACTTTCTCTGCACCCCAACACATGACTACAGGTGCAGATCTAGCCTGGAAAAGGGGGCTTAATGTGGATATAAGCTCATTGTAAAATAGAGTGTTAAACAACTTTAAAGGGAAGTCAGCACAAGCATATCCCAATTTTCTATTGGCAAGCAGAAAAAATTCAGGACACCCTACCCCTCTCAGTGATATTCAGACTAAAGCTAGAGAATACACAACAGTACTCAGACATAGACCTGTGGTTGCCTATTCCCTTGTCATTAATTAACTGGGATTTCTTGGTTTTCCCAGAATTTTTGTTCTACTTTGCAAAAGTTTTTTTCTTTCTTTTGCCCTTGCTTTTTACAAATGTTTCATTATCTCTTTCTATACAACAGCATATGTGAGAGTATTGGTTTCAAACACGATTTTTGAAACTTGTGCATTCCTACGAAGAGTGGCAGCTTGGATGTAATCTGCTTCCAAGCTGTGTATCATAGTTGACTCTTCAAATTGAAATCAGTAAATACAGCTAAAATATACAAGCCAATTACTTTTAGGTAAGTTATCAAGTAGATGCAGAAGTAAAATCAAATCAGATAACAAGGTGCATCTTAATTACTAGCAATCTTCTCTCTTGCTTAGGAGAATCTAAATATTCATTAATTCTGAGCAATTAACAATAATGAAATGAAGGTCTGTGATGCTGAAGATTGGAATTAGGTATGTCATAATTCAGTAAAAGATGCATGAATTAATGTCTTCACATTTTCTCTCCAGAGCCCTTCACGAGCATGGCATGACAATTCCTTTCCTGTGACTGTGTGTGGATCAGGGCACAGAGCCTGAAGAAGCTACTGGAGCAAACACTTGCTGTGCACACACAGGATGGTGACAGCTCTACATCTCAGCCCTCCACACAGCAGTGGGTTCCATCCAAAGTACAAGAACTCAGGTCTCCATACCCAGTGTGCTCAGTGTTGTTAATACAGTATCCTAACAAACCAGTTGTGTGGTCTATGTAAAAAAATAGTAGAAACCAAAATAACTGATTCAGGAATCACTTGTTTATATATTCTATTTAAGCCAAATAAGCTTTTGGATTTTACCTGCATAGATTCCTCGTTACCTGTGTCTGTTTGAATTGTAAAGTATAATCAGTCACTTTTTCAAAAGTATCAATAGATGCAAGTACAAAAAAATCTTCTGCACTTTTAAAATGAAATGTAATCCAACCTTTCATAAGTATGTGCTATGAAGTCACCAGTGACATAACAAAGTGTGATTCATCTGGATCATAGATTTCCACTACTTGTACTGCATAAAGTAACAAACCCAGGAAAGGGAAACCAGAAACAAAACTCATTATTCATTGTACAGCCTTGACTTTCCTCAACCTGCCTTATAAAGAAATTTATCATTCCTTTAAGTAATCTCTTTTCTAATAAATTAACACAATTTCATTAAAGATCTTCATTCATTATTGCCATATGACTCGAATTAATGACAACTTAGGTAGGTGACTATCCAACTTTACCCCTAGAAGCATCTCACCTGCACGAGAACTATTTTTACCAATGCTGATATTATGAACACAACAATCTTAAAAACTTTAAACTTCTAAATTTCTTCTGGAAATATATTGGGATTACTCATATAATTTAGGGCTACCAATAGGAGTACTAATGAGAAGTCCCCAAGGAGATGTTAAGGAATAATTTCAAACACTGAACACAGTAAAAAACCAACTTCCTTTCCTAATCATCAGAGGCACCTCTACTTCTACAGAAAGACTTACTATGTTATATTCAACTTGGAGGATAATTAGAAAGTAGGTTAACAAGGGCAAAAGGTTCTGGAGGTATAATTTTTCTCTTTACTTTCAGTGATTTGATATAATCTATGATACAGTTTAATCAAGACACTTTGCAAACTGGGAAAAATATTCTTTAAAGTTGTATGAATAGACCACCCTATGATTCAGACCATTTTTACAGACATAGGAAGAGGTCACATCTACAAGTTTATAATCTAAGTGTTCTAAATAACTAAATTAGATACCTTTTCATGATCTTCATTTTTTAATTTCTTAATATTTGGTAATACACCAACTGGTTCTACGTGTCTACAGTTCTTCCACAATCACAAGCTGTTGCTTACTGAACCAGTCACTTGGTGGCTTCCTCCAGGCAACATACAAAAGCTTCTCCTTCTTGAAGTAGCACAGGTTTTGTTTTCTATTGCCACATTCCCAAGTGAAAATACCTCTGTACAACGTTGTGCTTCTCTGGACATTTTATCACCTTCAGTCTTTACACATTAAACCTCTTTCAGTTTGTATAGTTTCTCCGCACTAGTAGCTTTATATTTTTTCATAACTTAAATACAGACAGATAGACAGACAGATGCACAGTAACTTTATAAAGCAATTTTTCGGTAGAGTACACCTACTTAACCATTTTCTGGGTCAGGTCTTTTCATAACCTGAAAATACAAAATACGTGCCTGTCTGAGCTGACTCTGTCACACTGTATAAATATCACAAAGGGAAATACATTCCTGCATTTTCCATCCAAATTAGACTTCTTGAAACAGCTAAAAAAATACATGACATCTTCTTCAGGACTAGAAGTTCAAATGTTACAATTTATGCTTCATCAAGGTACTTTAGAAACTAATTAATTTAATTAATTGTTGATTACTTTGAAGGATAAAACATTAGTTAGACCTTAAACAAATTACTGAATTATTCTTCTGAAATTTTGCTTGGGAAAATAAAAAAAAAGTCCTATCAGGATTCTAACCAAGATAATTTAGAAACTTTTCATTATTTCAGTTATGGGAATTGGAATTTGGCACCAGCAAAAATGCCAGAAACAGGATGAGCCAAGCCATGCCTCAAAGTGCAATTTAAAGTTCACCAAAGTAAAAACTGTAAATTAAGGCACCCTCCACCCCCCAATTTCACTGGCATCTGCTAAGGACAATCAACACTAACAGAACCACAAACCACTTCATCCTAGAAGAGAGTAGGATGTAAGAATTGTGTTTATGAGTTGGTCAACAAACCCTTCCATATTTATTTGTAGAGGCTCCTGACCCTACAAACATCTCCGTGATATATTGAAGTGATGAAAATCCATTGCGTGTTGCTGCACTGCCCTGCCTGGGATTGCAAATATCTTGACACACACAGGCAGTCAAATCAACTCTGAAACCCATTAGAGGTCCCTGAAGTCACTGGCTTTTGTATAAATCTTCCCTTCTTTGGTGAGTGTGATGGATTGGCGTGCTGGGCTGTGCTGAGCCCCAGATGGATGGCTGGCAAATGGGTTAAACAGGTAATGGATGTTATTCATACAGAGAACTTGTAAGTCCCAGAGAAAAATGAAAACCAGAGCAAACTAACTTTGCTCTGCAGGGATGTTTACTTCTCTTCTCTGGCTACTTATCCATGTCTGAAACAATACACTTTCACCTCAGGGCAATGCATTATTGAAGAGAGAGTGCTGTGTGGGTTAAGAGCTATGAGACTGCTTTAGCTGATCGGCTTGAATCTTTTAGAACCACAATTTTCGGAGCCTACACCACTAGAGATTTACTTCAGTTTGAAAGCTCAGCTTAGAGAGAAGCCTGATTCAGTCCTGGGGAGAACTGCTCTAATCTGGGAAATTTTGGAAGTTTAGGTACTTTCTGAAACTGGCAGAATAGTCATATGTCCTCCTCCTTACCACTCCCTCCTTGGTGTTTTTTTCAGCTGAAGATTCACATGGTTCTCAATACCTATGCTGTGGACAATACAAACTTCTCATGGAAAAGTTAGTTTAAAAAATGGATCACTAAAAATTCTATATGAATGACATATTACTGCTGTATAGGAACACTTTATCTGGCCTACAAAAAACACTCCAGCAATGCTCCACCAACAGGGATCTCCAGCTGGCTGCACCAAACACCAAGTAGGAATCAGTGGTCATTGTTCGGCAAAATAGGACTGCCCAAGAATATCCCAAAACTCTGAACTAAGGTTTTTACATTTAAATGAACAGCGGTTTGGAAAAACTGTTCTATAAGTAGGTTACAAGCAGACACAATATGTTAAGCAGATTAAGAACAAAGAGGTTTATGATAATTCAGAAGGACACAATACAGTGCTGGACTGCATACAGGTACAGAAAAGGCAAAGGTGATTAAGCTACACACGTAGGAACTTGGCTAGCCCCATGGAATAATCAGAAAATATGTGAAAAAGGGAAAATTTCAGTGAGGACATCTTTTCACTACTTAGCTGCAATGACAACAACAGGTAAAATATTAAAAATCCTAAGGAAAACCTCCCATATTACTAATAATACTGCAAATCCTATTATCTAAGTGACATTGTGCTCCAGTAACTCAAAGCCTCTTCTGCTCAGATACATTTTTTTCAAAAAGAGTAGCAATAAAGGAATTAGAGATAGGCAAAAATAAAAGACCTGAGAGTTTACCAAAATTGAAATAAATGTAACTGCAGAACAGAGACATGTCAAAGTGCTTCCAGAAAGTTCCTGACTGAGAAATAAAAATAAACTCCCAAAAATGTATGTATATAGCATTTCTCCTTTCTTTACCAATTCCTGCCTACCACCAGCTTCTAAGAACCAGTTAGACTCACATAGCAAAACCTTGAACAGTTTATGATTTTGATCTTCAGGTTCCTTTCTTTGTTCTGTCTTTGTAACAGTGAAGTCACAAAACAAATAATCATCTCTTCTAACAAGAAATAAGAACTCATTCCGCTGCTGGAGAAGGCCTTCTGCAGATACCACTATTTTCATCTGTATTGATTTCATTCCAAAACCCTTTTAAAACTGTTTCACTGCATCACCTCTCAGTGCACTGATCCAGCAACATTTCTCAGAGATAACAGTGTGAAATTACAAAATGTGTCCAAGAGAGTACTAAAGCAGCAGTTCAAGTTACCAGTGTTATCAAGATTCTTTCATAATTATTGAACTATACTTATATGGAATTTTTCATTACTAATTTTCATTACTAATTTTCAGTTGGTTTTAAACTTTTCTTAATTGCAGTTACTAAGTGATTAAGGAAAATAGGGAGTCACAAATGCTATTGTAAAATTTTACTCCTATTTTCAGGTTTAAGGAGTTAAGACTGAGGAGGTCCTTTGCCTACCTTTCTGTTCCTCACTTTTTTCCTTATGAGAACAGTGTCTAAAACCATTTTACAAGATTCCTAAAAACTGGCCAGATCAGTTTTATATGCTCTGAATACACAGAACCTAGTGTGTACACCAGCCACAAATGTTAGTGAAACATTGGGGCAGGTTTGCATGGAGAGGTCTGTAAGGTCTCTGTGCAGATATTCAGCACCCCAATAGGCTCAGTCCTGGGAACTCAGCTCTAGCTGGCCCTGCTGGGGCCAGTGGTTGAACTAGATTGTCACAGGAGTCTCTTTGCAAGCTCAATGATTCTGCAATTAGGATTTACCTTAATGAGGCAGGAGACAAGATTGTATCCACTGCCTCATTAAAAAAAAACAGGCAGTAGACAGTTTACTGTAAACTGCAATTGTTCTCTCCATTCTGAGATAGCATTGTCTTGCCTAAAACCAGTCAGAACGATTCTAAGTCCTAACTTCTAGTTAAAATTTTAGTGGTTGAAAACCATCAGTGAACCAAAGCTTAGATTTCTCACATGTTTAGAGAAGCTGATATACATTAATGTATCTAATAATCAACATTTAGACCATAGAAATGTCAAAGGAGCTTGGTATCACTTTGAATATTCATTTTCCTTTCATTCAGTAAAGCAATAGTTAATGGGTATAGTAACTTAATAGCCTTTCTTAAAAATAACCAGTTATTATTTAAGGATCAAGTACATTGTGCTTAAACCTAGTTTGGATCTTGAGAAACCTTGAAAAAGTCATAGCGTTTACTCCAATTTCTGAATGGTCAATAAAACATTTCTATTTGCTACTCACACACTCTAGTACTGAAGAAATATTGGATTCAAAAAATGGCTTGGAAACACATAAGACTTCTCTTTTACCTCCACAGAACAAGTATAACATTTGCCTCTTGTGTAAGTTTCACAGCCAGAATAATACCCAGACTCAGAGCATAAAACTGCAATGCAGAGTTGCAAGTCATGTCACACAGCATAGTTCTGTTCATGGCCAACATACAGACATGTATAATCATTAAGAATACACAGAATACCCTAAACCAACAGTCAGCACAACTCAGGTCACCACTAGTTATCTATAATAGTTTGTTAACCACAGAGTTGCCAATATTCGTATAGTAGTTCCAAAAACAGTAACAGGAATTATTACAGTTCAAGCATAAAAATAATGTCTTAGTCACAAAAATTGGCTTTCTAATACATGTCTAAAAATCAGATATTTCTAATGGTTTGGGGTTTTTTTTTTGTTTTGGTTTGTTTTTTTGTTTGTTTATGGGGGTTTTTTTGTTGTTGTTGTTTGTTTTGTGTGTGTGTGTGTGGGTGTGTGTGTGGTCATTGTAAAAGCCATAATTATTTTTACAAAAAGAAAAAAAAAAAAAGAAAGAAGGGAAAAAAACTCACAAATACCCACATGCACAGTCAGGGCACAGAAACACAGAATGTGTCTATTCAATAGATTAAAATCCACAAAACAGTAAAAAAACCCTGTACTTATATATTCACCATGTCTTTCTCATCTTCAGCCTATCTCCTCCAAAATCCTTGGTATAAGAGCTGATAGAAGGAACAGTAGCCAAAATATTTCTGTCTTAATGCATTTTTTCATACATTTTTGCTTGTGTCTATATATATATTGCTTATGTATATATACATATAAATTTCCAGATCATTTCCATGATCATTGTAAAATCTACTCCATACACTACACTCCAATGAAATATCAAGGGTTCAAAATAGCAAAAAAAACCCTGCAATACCTGAAATGGATGTATCTGTACTTACCTGAATCCTAGTACCTTCCTACTGATCTGCAAATATACAGTACAAGAACAATCTTTACTCCTTGTCAGTAATTTAGACTGGCTGTCTAAAAACTGCCATGGTAATCCTGAAGCCTTACAAAAGCTTCAGCCTGGATGTTTTTGTGGTAGAAGGCTGTCCATTATGTGCAATGGATATTACTTGAAATCTAAATAATTAATTTTTGTCGCAAAATAAGACTTGCTAATGTAAAAGCAAAATAGGATGCAGTCAAGCAACCTATTTCCAAACTACAGTGTATATTGTCTCATTCTCCTCACATGGAAAAAAATAGATGAGAAGCAACATAATCTAATCTTGACAACAAGACTGATTGGTTCAAAAATATTAATATAAAACCAGCATAACAGTTGCAGCTTTCCATGGCTTAATTCTTTCTCTAGTGACAAGAGCACCACCTATGGACTTACAAAATCATCCTTTCATCATGTTTGCCCTTAAAACAGCAGTTTAGTTTTTTGTTTTGGAAAATTCAAGATGTTTCAGCTGTCACAAACTGACACTTAATAACAGTGCAGTATTTGTATGGAATTTGTGTCAGCAAAAGGTCTGGCCCTATTTCCTTAAAAACAGTTAAATGTTTTTAGGGTATGAGCTCCAGCAAAAAGATGCATTGACAAAATTTGCCCCAACTGGCCTGAAAGGGATTTTGCACACCACTGCCTTTTAGTGGTCCTTAAAAGCCGGTTAGACAGCAATTAATACACGGTGAGAAAAAGTTACCTTTGGAAGTGGGCGTGGAAGTCATAAAAACGCCGGATGCCATGAGGTTGGCTTTAAGATCCTGCAGCACTTCAAGCTGGGGACAGAGCGGCTGGAGAGTAGCCAGGCAGAAAGGGACCTGGGGATTTCAGTTGACAGGAAGCTCAACAAAAGCCAATAGTGTGTCCCGGTGGCCAAGAAGGCCAATGGCATCCTGGCCTGTATCAAAAATAGTGTGGCCAGCAGGACCAAGGCAGTGATCCTTCCCCTGTACTCAGCACTGGTGAGGCCACACCTTGAGTGTTTTGCTCAGTTTTGGGCCCCTCAGCTCAGGAAATACCTTGGGGTGCTGGAACAGGTACAGAGGAGAGCAACAAAGTTGGTGAAGGGACTTGAACATAAGTCCTATGAGGAGAGGCTGGGGGAGCTGGGGGTGTTTAGTCTGAAGAAGGCTCAGAGGTGACCTCATCACTCTCTACAGCTCCCTGAAGGAAGGTTATAGCCAGGTGGGGGTTGGTCTCTTCTCCCAGGCAGCCAGCAAGAGGACAAGGGGGCATGGGCTTGAGCTCTGCCACGAGAAATTTAGGTTGGATATTAGAAAGAAATTCTTTACAGAGTGATCAGATACTGGAACGGCCTGCCCAGCGAGGTGGTGGATTCACCGTCCCTGATGGTTTTTACAATGTGGCACTTAGTGCCATGACCTGGTAAAGGGACTGGAGTTGGATCAAGGGTTGGACTCGATGATCTCAAAAGTCTTTCCCAATCTAATTGATTCTATGATTCTATGATCACTGCACCTCCCTGTTCTGTCAGCTGTGTCACCTGCCCCTAAAATGCATTGCAGAGCAGAGCAAATCCATGACTGGGGAGGGCTCAGCCATTCCACCAGTTTCACTGGAGACGCTGAGGCTGCACTGCTCACACAAAGATTCGGGTCAGCCCTGAGGCACTTGTCAAGGTCTGCACTAACCCTGACCTAATGATAAAAATGATAACACTGCAAAATGACAACGTTAAACATGTTCTACTTATATAGGGAATCCATCAGTACAAGTCAGCTCACTTCTTAAAATGCCAGCCTTTTCACTTTATAAAAGCAAATACAGAATTTTCTATTTCTGCAAAATATATCCAGATACTGTGTGGCTATACAAGTTAAATTTAGATTAAACAAGAATGGTGAATTAATGCGGAAAAAAAATCAAGCAAACTGTTTTTTCAGTAATCTGATGGACAGCCAAAAATGACATTGACTTATTCCTAATCACTGCAGTAATTTTCTACTTTGGATAAAGGTTAAACTAAACCAGAACAGAGCATTCTTCAGAAAAATTGTTCTCTGTGGTTATTTCTAAAAAACCCTATTTTGAAAGAGCCAGAATTATCACTAGGCCTAGGCAAGTCCAGTTTAATTTAGTGCCTATTCGCAGGGAGTTTGTAACATCTGTTGCAACACTTTACATTTACATCTAAACCCCGTAAAAGCACATGACGCTTCCCCATCTTGACTGCATGTCATGATATGAGGCAAAACTCTCAGATCTTTTATCTTGTTCCTGTCAAAATAATGTGATATTAGCATCAAAAAAGCCTGATGCCTTTCTTACCTAGTAAGGAAACACACAAGGAAAATCCTCTAGTGTTTTTCTTGATTTAAAAGAGCAAATTTTAAAAAACCACTCAAGTTGTTAAAGTTTTTCTTATCAGTCATCTGAATAATCTCATTAAGAACAATCAGACTCCTTGTGTGCCAATTGTAGGCAAAGATATTTGCCTAAGCTACAGCAATTAGCACTACAGTTACCAGGCCCTTACCTCGAGTGATTAAAAAAATTTGTTATTTACTGCACCCAAGTTTGACCTTGCAGCAATGTAAACCCCATTTCCCTGGTTTATTCCACTAGGATAAAAAGGTTTAGTGTTTCTTGTACTCTGAACAAGTGCCTTTAAATCATCAGTGTTCATTCACTGCTGCTCAAGACTGTACATGACCAAACAAAGGAACTATACTTAGCTGCAAAGTCCTCCTTTGAAGACTGAGCTCATGGCTTAAATAGAAAATAGCTGACCAAAGAACCCTAGGAAAACTGGCTGTCTCCTAAAGGATCTAAGAGTAATATTTAATAGCATAGATAGTTCAGGCTGTTATTGGGAAATCGTGAGCAACACTAGGAAAATATTAATAAAAAGAATTTTCATTTTCACACAATGCTGTGAACAAAATTCATTGGTTATAACCACAAATAAGTCCTCAAGATCAGGGCTGCCTTTGCCCCATAAGCATCTCAGGATGCTTTTGTAAGTGCATGGGTGTTGAATTTTGGTCACTGCTGAAGAGTTTGAGGATGGTGATCCCACTAAGTGGGAACTGCAGAAAAGTGAAAGAAAATGAGAGTTGTTGTCTTACATGCAAGTCCCTAGCCATGATCATATAATTTTTTATGGAAGACCAAATGCTTCAAGACATCATAGCCAGACCAACAGAGGAATACAAAATACCCAAAGATCTCTTGGCCCACTTCACCATAGCAGCACACCAGGTAAATGTCCAAGTACTCACAAGTCAAAAGTAACTTTTAAAAGAAATAAAAGAGTAGCTTTGCAGATACTTTTCAAAGCTTCTCCACCTTCTGAGAGAGGGAGTTGATAACATCAGTGGCAAATTTGAAAGGAGCAATGACCTCTCAGGTATGCGAAGACACCTCATAACAGCAACAAAGGATTTATGCAATAGAAACCAGGAAGTTGAAAACCAGGAAGCTGAATGGCAGGCGACTTAAAAAAAAATGACTAGTTTGAAAAGCCACCCATGCAGCAGCAACCCTGCCAGAGATGAGCAGGGAAGCAAGAATTTGTCAAAAGTAGAACTATGGAGTTATGAAATGCTGGGATTCTGACTGAGAGTATCAATTACATGAATTGATGGGTCAGGGTATGTCATAGAGATGGTGATGCACAAAGAATGTGAAAGACCTACAGATGGCCTGAAGGTGACATGCCAGGCAAGTTTCTGTCAAAGAGCCCTGATTCCTACATTGAATAGTTGCAGGATTCCTCACAGCTTGAATCAAGCTGTTTCTTCACCCATGTGCCCTATTAAAAACCATGGAATTCAAACAGTTGCCATATAATACTATATTAGACTTTCCATTGGTTTAATATAATTCCTTATTAAACTGCAATTTATCTTTTCAGACTGTTTTATTAACTTAAGGACATAACTACACTGCTAAATTTAAGTACTGGAGAATTCACGACAAGAGGCCACAGGAGAATGCATAGAGATTACAGTTCTAAGAAAATACCACTTTTCTGATTTGTTCAAATTAATTAGCAATAAATTTATAATAAATCTATGCAATCAACCATAAATTTGTGAAAATAACTGCCTGGCAGAGAGAATAGACTGCCTAATGAGACCTCAACAGCAAAGACTTAAAAGCAATGTCAGAAGCTAACAGCTCTAAAGCCTCCTATAACCAGAAAAACCAGGGTAGAAGAAAGGTTTTTAATTACTTTACTTGTTTACAAGGTAGACATTTCTGAGGACAAAAAACACCATGAGAGGCAAACCATCACACTCTTACATTTAATTCCACCTCATCCCATTTATATTTGGTATTGTTGCCATAACTGTTGGAAGAAAATGCCATTTTTCCAGCCTAAGCAGGAGAAACACTTTTCTTCTCTAAGCCAGGCTCCTACCGAAGACAGCTATTAGATTTTCTTTTGATGGATTTTTCTCATTTATTTAATCCACCAAGGGTTAGTGGGGTACTTGCAGGAAGTACATTTGGCAACAATCGAGTTGTGATTATCACAATCATGACTTTCTGCTTTTGCCTGCTCAGGCAGCAAACAAAAGATATTGGATCTGGACCATTGCGCAGCAGGATCCTGAAAAACACTGCAAGAGATGTGTGCACGTATATTCATCAGGACTTTTAAAAAAAGATGATGACATTTCTTTTTGATACAATGTCATGGACATGATCTGATTTTTGGTACAGATGAAAATAAATTGCCAGCAATATCAGAAGTCAGAAAGTGCACACCATTCAATGTCATTTCCAAATCAATGAAAAGAATTTCAAGTTTCCTAACTGTCAATGTTTTTCTTTACTACTTGTCACTAAACATATATATATATACATGCAATATAAAATACTTTTCTTGATCTCTTGTCACAATATTATATGTATATTTCTTTATCAGTTCCCACATATGTATTTATATATATTTTATACATATATATATGTGTGTCAGCTCAGTAATTTAGGGATATTGTGACTTTGGATTTTCTTCTGGATTTTGTGAAATTTTACTTTTTTGGTGTGAAAAATTACCCTATTTTCTCTCAAAAGAGTAATATTAGAATCTAGTAGATAGTTTGAGGAAGAGGTTGCTGTTTGGAACTTGTTAATTCCATGTACAAAGTAGGCATGATTCTGAATAGAGATGAAGCAAAACCCTCTAATCTTCAGAGGAGAAACAAAAACATGGTAAAAAATGGACAGTTTCCTGCTGAAAAACATAGTACAATTATTTCAGAAACATTTGTACTTTCCTAAATCAGACTGGGATTTGTCTTTTGAGTATTCTCATGTCCCAACTGTCCTTTCATAAGAATTCCTTGCAAATTAGAGCATTGCTGAAGTTGTTGTTAGATTAATCTGACCTAGTTTAGTATTTGAAATTAATTCCCTCCAAAAGCCTATCCAGACAGGCAACTCAAGGAGATCTCAAACTTAAGGAAACATCCCACCATCCCATGGCCATTTTGCCAAAGTTACTGAGCTTTTCTTACTGAAGTGCTAAAGTTTTGGACAGACATAACACCATAATAAGATAGATATAACAGTAAGTGTTACAATATAATTTGGAACAATAAAGAAATCTATTTTACACTAGACTAGCCAGGATATTTAACAAAGAATTCCTATGTACCACAACTCAGAGTGCCATAAAATTGAAGTAAAATTAAATAATGACTTTGTGTTTCAAGTAACCAAAAAAAAAAAGCAGTTTTAGAATTCTATTTGTCGGGCAAAGTAATCAGCAGTGGAATAATATGAAATGCATAAAGACTATAAGAATTGAATGAATTTACAATTTAAAGCAGGTATTTCCGTCTTTGATGGCAAAAACAAGTAACTAGTTAGCAATTTTTGTTCAACGGAAGCAAATCAGCATCTTTTCTCCCCGCCCCAACAAAGGGAAAAAAAAACTAGCAAAAGCAGAAATTAGTAAAGGAATATATATATATTTATAGATATTTCATAGATACACAGCTAAATACTATGTACATATAATACAAGGATTCAAAAAAATCCCAAACACCCCTCAAAAAGGGAAAAGGGGAAAAGGGGAAGGGGACCAAAAAGGGTAAAAAACAAAACAATCCCACACAATCAAATCCTAGAAATTAATTCAGTAGAAAATTCATACAGTAAGATCTCACCAACTTCCCTTAAGAGAAGCAAGTGCCTTCCCTCCCCTGTTAGCAAAGAGAACACAGCCCTCAGCCAGGCCATAGCTCATATAGATAAGCCGAGACCTAAACACTGAGAGCTGCCCGCTCCATGCTCACTCCACAAGGGAGAGAAGAGGAAAGAAAAAGGAGGAACCTCCTTCTGGTCTTTTATACACCTAATTACATAAGGCAATCATATGGAATACTTCCTTAGTTTTGCCTCCGGTTTCTAGGGAAGGCCTACAGACAAACTACCACATTCTCCACCCCATATTCCATACCATTTCCTTATGTAAGATCTATATCTCACGTATCATGTGGTTTTGTTTGGGGTCAGGGTGTTTATTTGGAGCTTTTCTAAGCTTTTTTTGAATAAAGTTAGTTCAGCAAACTAAGACCACATCCAGTTGCTGGCCACAATGTGTAAAGTTGTGTTCAGCCTAATCTTGAAATGCCATTCAATAAAGCTTTACATTTTGAGGGTTGTTCCTAATAGTTTTGAATATGTAAACAGTAAAACGTGATCAAAACCAACAAAAGTAGGTTTTTTTAATGGCTATTTCAGCTACAAGCATTTTAAATTAAACCTCTGGCTTAAATAGTATTTGCAAGCCAAAAAAAATTCAGCTAGCAGGACTGAGCTGTAAAACACAATACTGACTGAAGTGATTATTAAAATAAAGCACTGTACCAGAGCATCTTATCTATGGCTCCAGAATAATTGCTTATACAAACCAGATATTTTCCTCTTAATACTTGCAGACACTGTACAAAGGATGCAAGTAAATTGGGAAAAGTAGTGAATCCAGGCAGTCTGACACGGGCATGTGTGGATGTATTCCAAGAGCAGATAAGTGCATTGCTTTCAACCCACAGCCCCTTCTCAGGACTCAGACACAGTACACAAAGTCACTGCTCTAAATAAAAAGGAAGAGAAATGGCTTTTAATTTTAGCTAGAAACTTATTTAAGCAGTATTTATTCCCATGTGATTATCTTATCTCCACTGGAGATTATTCTCTGACAAGAAATGGAAACACAAGAATAAATAAACTTAGGTTTTTCGGTTGATTCTTTAAAAAATAAAATAAAATAAAATGTTCAGACATTAAGGTTTTCCATTGCTGCTGTCAATCTAGCTGGGGGAGCTATAGAGATTCTTCAATGAAAATGTTTATTAAATATCTCTACAAAAACATGTGACATCACATCTATCTAGTGCTGTATTATATATGTAAATTGTATAGCTGAAGTACTATATCAACTAAAGTCTGTACCCCTGCCAAGGATTATCAGCAGAGAGATGCTCCTGGCTCAATAAAAATAGTTCTTTTCCTAATTTTGTAAATAGCAAAAATACGTTTACTATTAGACAAGGATTTTCTCTGTTTGTTTTATAAACATTTCTAAACAAGTTTACTTATCAAAAGCAATTATGATCCTGAAGGGTCCATAATGTCCATCTACTCACCAGCTTTGTATTCATTTGACTTCAGCTAAATTGATACCATGATACATGATAATTGTGGGGTACTGAAACAGTAGAGATTTTATTACACTGAGCATGGTGTATATAAATAAGTCATCTCTTTGTAAAGAAAAAAAAACCAGTAGGACTAATTTATAACCTCTGTGTTTAAAGTACAAAGACATTTCAAGCTGATAAAATTTTTAAGCTACCCAAAAAAAAAAGTACATACAGTGATAAAATACCCTAATAACAGTAAGGAAAGGTGCACAGACTTGAACAACACAAGATTGTGATTTGCAGATGCATAAAGAAATTAACTTACAACTAAACAATCACACACAAAATTTGAGAATTCAGTTAGGTTGATGTAACTGCCCATTTCATCCTTATGCTGCCAGCTAGAAAACAAATCTGGAACACATGTTTAAGCAGCAGGCACTAAAGCCTGTGTGCATGTTTGACTAGCCCTACAGATGTGCGCAAATCCAGGCCATGCTCACGGGTGAGAGGTAAATGCTCTTCCTTCCTGAGGTACATCTGAGAAAATATTTCACTGCCCTAAAAATATATGGAATTTACATGGGCAATAGTGGAGGCATCGCTCCATCCTACTTTGAGTCCTCCTTGCTAGGAGTGATTTCATATCAGGCAGCCAAGGATGAGCTGTGTGTCAGCTCTGACTTAGAACCTAATTGCTGCTTAAGGACAGAATTTCGCAGAGGTCAAGAGAATTCTCACCTTCCATCCTATAGATGTTACATAACAGAAAGGAAACTAAATTCCCTAGTTTACTTTTGCTTTCTTCTTTGACTTTCGTTGTGATGCTTAGGAAAAGAAAGTTGCTTGGACAATTAAGATGAAAAAACAAACTGTTGGAAGGAACAGTATTTGCCTTGTCACCAAGGCTTGCAGGGAACAGAACACTACTGTTCACAAAGTGTGGAAAACCAGCTTTGTTTTGGGAACTTTAAAAAGGAGTGTATGGAGTGAAGCTGACAAGTTACTGGCCTGAAGTCCTAACCAAGACAGTGACTTTTTCTTGCAAAAGCCATACAGAAATACTGTCACCGTGGGCATCTGAAATTAAAAATTAGGTAAGAGAAAAAAGATCAGTGTAGGAATTCAAATATTTCTGCACAATGGATAAAGATGAAAGGTTTCATTTCACCTTGGGAGTGGTGCACCTTATGGGACTTCTATGACTCTCAGGAGTGCAAGACTGGAACCCCCCAGCTCAGCAGCAGACACTGCAAGGGTCCCTGGGACTGATGAGCACACGCTTAGCACCAACGCAGCACAACAGGTTGCTTCAAATACATTTGCCTCCTCAAAGTGCCATGGGTCCCAGTAAAAAAGAAAAACTCACATCATGGGAAGGGGACAGCTTTTTCATTTAGCTCAGTGGGGAATGAACATTCTCTGGAAATTTGAAAATTCTCACACCTGAATGTTTGTGCACAGCCCCAATAACACCATCTATTCTGCAAAGTCACCAGGCTACAGACCCAGCCTCCAACAAATGAGGTACTGCTCAGCTATGATGGTTTTTCTGTAACCACTTTCATAACATAACAGTTAATTAAGAACAAGTTATGTTGCATAGTGTTAAAAAACAGATAACAACTACATGCAGTAACTGCTTTAGATTTCAGTTGTTTTTAAGAGGGAAAGAAAAGCTGTACTACATAAAACACTGCCCAAAAAAAACCATACAAGCTAGTTTTAATGAATCTTTCATGGTTCAATGAGCTATTGTATTAGGTCATTCTCCTGATGAAGCAATGTTCCAATCTCATTATATTTATTCAGAAAGCAATAAGCTACTAGTGTTATTGGATTTCTTATAATTAGTTAAAAAGCAATTTGTTGAAATTTCCTTCACTCATAAGATTTTAAAAAAAAAAAAAAAAAGATTGTGGCAAGTAATATTGTGCTGTATTGTATTTAAATAAAATATAATGCACACAACCATTCCCCGCCATCCTACAGCTAGCATGTGCTTTAAGTTTCAAAGCAAGTCACTATCTTTCTACTGTATTACTACATCCTTCTCCCTCCTGTCTTCTCTATTTTCCCAAACATCAAACCTGAGAATGAGCTAAAATGACCCGAAAGTTCTGAAGGAAGAACATCAGGCGGTCCCTATAGATGATGGTAATTAATAGAATCAGTTGCTTTGTATAGCGGATAAAGTAAAAGCTCAGTCAAACTAACCAGCCTCAATCCCAACACTGTTACCTACAGAAATTAATTTTGTGAGCTGTGGGAGTTTGAAACAAACATGTGAGGGCTAAAAAGACCTAATGCCATCATCTCAGCATGGACAGAAAGACTGAAAAGTACTTTCAGAGTCAGGGTTATAGTCTCTGGGTTTGGCCAATATTTTTCCCCTGTCATCATTATGAAAAAAATAAAAACAAAAAGAGTACTATAAATAGTACTAAATGTCTTCACAGCTGGAACATCTGTGACCAAAAGGTTGACATAAAATTACAGTCTTACATGACCATATGTGCTGCTTTAGAGTTAAATTGGTAGGAGAAATTAATCCAACTCAGAATAGGATTGCAAGTTAGAATAACATTTTATAAAAAGATCACAAAATACAGAAGGAAAATCTGTTTGACCCACAAAAACAGATGCGCAGCCCAGCACAGTGAGGCACAAGCAGAATGGAGCTCACCAATCCCTGCGCTGAGTACCACATGCTCCACCTGAGTTCAAAGTAAAAAGAAAGAAGAAATGTGCTGGTGTAAATGATGGTTGCACTCTGGTTGAGAGTGGCAGTCGCAGTCTGGGCGAGGCTCTGGTCCTCCTCTGGATCTGACGAGATCCCAGGCTGAAACCCCAAGCTTATATACACTTGGCCTCAGATGGGAACGTCCAGTCGCTCCCCCAGAGTGGAGAGTTTCACAATGGGTGATTTACTCTGTAAGGCCAATCATGGCATATTTTTGGCATCCCTAATGACCCATTAGCAGACATGACCCCTCAGGTGGGTGTGAAGGTACAAATGACTCCCCGGAGTGGAGTTCTTACACCTGAGTCATAGCTGTGAAGACAGGAACACTTCCTTATCTCACAGAACCTAAACATCCAGCTTGTAGCCTGAGGGGTCTGGTGTGCCCTGGGCAGTTGCTTCAAATGGTCCCTTGTGATGAGTTCATGAGAAAAATGACATAGAGTGTTTAGAATACACACCCACACAGTGACAAACTGGCTAGAATAATCAGGAAAGGTGGAATTCTTAAAAGCAGAATCTCAAATTTTACTTACTGTCTTCTTCCCTGTCTTTACATGAGATCGCAGAAATAGACTTAGGGAGTCCAAGCTACTGGAATAAATTTATTTAGTGTCTAGTGAAATATTTCCTCAGGTGAATTTCGGTTCTCTTGCCTGTACTGGGAACATATGAAAATATTTACAGTTGCTAATGGGAGGGTAAAAATATAACATGAAGTTTTTTAGCGACCCATCTGCATAATGTTTTCCCTTGGTGCAGCAATCTGCAGGATGACAAAGGTGGGCAGTATTTGTTTGGCACTGGTTTCATCAGAATGATGTTGGGTGATATCTGCCAGCCCTGTGAGGTGTATGTTTGCATGTGTGTGTGTATATATATATATATAATTTGTTGTAAATAGTTTGTATTGTCCAAGACAAGAGTGTCTCCAGTTGAAAAGTTTCAGATCTGAATACCTGTAGCTTTGCTGCTGATCTGTTCCCAACATGAACTCTGAGGAGAAATGCAATCTTTCAAAAGTGTTTCTGTATTTGATTTGGATAGATTGGACATTTGATCTAAGAAATAAAGAAAATCAAAAAGCTTTCATTACACAAGATATTGTGCCATTGAAATGTCAGCTCAGTGGTGAAATAATCAGTGAACACAAATGAAATGGCTATCCCAGGCCTTCTAAGTCCTGTGCTACAAAATTTTACTAAAGGAGCTGCCTGAGAAGTATTTTGAGCAATCTGGGAATGTAGTGGCTCATATCTTTTATGTTAGTGGCTCATCTGGTTTCCTGATAAGACAGTGGAAGGTGTGAAAATCACACACCACGAGCACAGGAAGGTTCTGACCCTTTCTCCTGCAGGAGCCAGTGGTACATCCGTCCTCACTTGGTACATCCATCCTCCAGCAAATATTGCTCTATTGATTCTCACTGGGACCAGAGCTTCTCAGGTTTGAAGTACTAAATTGTGTTGAAAGAGCATGAGATTTCTCAAGCATTCACAAGGGAAAACTATTCTTACATTTTGTAATCTACACCTGAGTTTTCATATGAGCCTAAGGGCAGCCTGCACAAGGTGATATAAAGGCACGTGATGAAGGTTACTAAATACAAAGAGACTCATTAAGTCCCTGCTCCGAAATATCTGAAGTCTGGAAAAAAAAGCCAAATATGCTTATCCTGCTCCTGTGTACAAATCTGCTTGTGAGCACTGTTACAAATGAGCTCATTGAACACCAAGGAGTTCACTTAAGCTCCTGTTTTACTTGAAATACAATGTAATTGCAAATCCTTGTATGTAGGTGATAAAGAAGGATGTTCATAAACTAATAAACTAATAAACACTATTTCATATGGCCATAACTTTTCATTCAACACACTGAAGGCACTGAAGCTTGAACTATATTACCCAAAGAAAACAGCATGAAAATACAATTGATGGGAGCCAAAACTTCCTCAGATTTTAAAAACCTCTTCTCCCTACATTCTTTTCCCCTGATTCAAGATTATTCTGTATCACTTCCTAGATGCCATCCTTATATCTGCCAGAACTTTTCATTCCCTCTAAAATATGTTTTCCAGAAAAAAATATATCTCCAAAACATTTCAGAGGCATATTTCATAGAAAAATAATAGGTATGCTAAGGAATTCACAAGCATTCCATGCACAACTACAAATCTCTTTCAGCTGTGATCAAGATACCTGTATTCATACATATCAAAAGTTAAAAGTCTTCTATATACTAGGTAAAGGCTTTAAAAAAAAAATCCTGCTGTCATAAGACTGGCAGATGAATCTTTGTTTGCATGGCTTTGTTTCTTGCTTTGAATTTCTTGCCTTTGTACTGTAGTTCCATAAGAGATTGAGGTAAGACACTCAAATGCTTCACAGAGATGTAGAGCGACCTGCCTTCCCTCTGTCCTATATTCCTACACCTGCTTCACACTCTGATGAACACTTGTGAAGAAAAGAAGTTGAATATTTCTCAGTACCCCTTGGAAACAACATGGCTAAATTCTGATATAAACCCAAACATTTTAAACTGGCCTGGATTTATGTCTGAAAGAAACAACAGCACAAATCTGGGGAAAGGTGAAAAGCCTTGTATCAAAGCAACTGTGCTTTTGCAATGCCCAAATGAAGGAAGACACATAAATATTTTCAGAATGACTGAATGTGGAATGCAAGTACTTTCAGATGGCAGAAGTTTTGATTCTCTCACTTCTCCCTTACTCTCACCCATGCTCAGTGACCTCCTGACATCACGTCGGTCTTCAAATGGAACTATTGCTTCTCACAGAATAACCGTTTAGGAAGATTATTTTGCAATATTTCACGTGAATTTTTCTAAAGAGTCTGTAAAGTAGTATAAGTTATCTAGTATATTATTCATTAAATTGAAATTATTGTTAATTAAAAAATATTTATTAACAAAAACTATTCCACTTCATTTCTCTGTCCCTTCCAAACCTGATAAGAGCTATGCATCTAAGCATAGGAATGCTCCCCTCCAGTGCACCCTGACAAGTCAGATCCCCTGGCCCCATCCTCCACCAGGGGATTAGAACAAGATAAAATTCAGAGTAGAGTAAGCAGTTTAACTCCAGTTATTGAGAAGCTTCCATTAAAAAAAAGGGTCAAGTAGATGATGACACTTCAGTTTGGAGAAGAGGCGGCTGAGGGAAAGTTAAAAACCAGGCAACTGTGAATGCAGGCACTGCACAGGAAAGGTGAATGGGAAACAGATATTCACCATGCTCTAGACAGGAGTATGGAAACCTCAAACTAAACCAAAAGGATGAAGATGGAAAATGAACCAAGATACTTCACAATGTGCACTGGGGAGACACCTTTGGACAAACTTACTTACCCATGTGCAAAATTATGGACTTTTCCAGAGCCATGAAAATAAAGTAAAAATATCCTTAACTTGATTTAGGACACCCTTGCAGTTTTATTGTGTTCAGAGACACAAGTCAGCACACAGGTAAAATCCACCAGAAAGCCACAAACATCATGCCATGGAAGAACTAATTTTGTCTTAATACATTTTAGTTCCCTTGCAGTGACCCCAACAGAAGTATGCCGGTATGGTGTTTAGTTTTTTGGGTTATTTTCCTGATGTATTGACAGGGTTTGAGATCGGTGGGACTGGCTCCTCGCAGCCTGTGGCCTGGGGCCGGTGTTGGGAAACCCCTGTACTGGAGAGGGTACAGATCACACGTGGGTCCTTTCAGGCTGGGTGGTGATGAGAGAAGCTCTTCATTCAGAGTGACAAAGACTTATATACCCCCCAGGGTGGGGTGGCTAGGAAACCCGGTTAGCCAATGGGGAAAGGGAAGGGTCCCGAGACAGGCAGGTCACCGGGGGGCGG
>VXAU01005830.1:18109-64343 GCA_013399695.1 Formicarius rufipectus | reverse complement strand
CCAGAGAGCACAGTATTGAGTGGTTGTGTCATATCCTCTGTAGTGCTCCAGCCTCTGCAAAAATTGAACAGTACAATGGCCTGTTGAAAATCACATTGAAACCAATGAGTGGTGAGGCCATCCAACACTGGGATCTACATTTTAATGAAGGCCACCTTGTTTGTTAACAGTAGAGGCTCCACCAATCAACCTGACCATGCTCAATCAAAACCTCCATGTACCACAGGAGGGGATAAAGTCTCCCTGGTGCATAAAAGAAATGTATTAGGGAAGGCAGTTTGGATTAGCAAACCCATTTGTGGGATTGTCTTTGCTTAAGAACCTGGATGCACTTGTTGAGTAATGTAGAGGAATGGGAAAACATGATGTGTGTTTCAAGGGGTTTTGATTTTTATGGGTGAGAACAGTCTGTAATGTTGAATTATGTAATATTGATTGCTGAATTACACTGCCACTGCATGCCATAACTACCATGTACAACGAGTATGGAGTGTTCTAGATACACCAATTGTGAGCTCCTGATGCAGCTTGCAACCAGCTGACAGCACAGCAGCCCTCCTGAAAGACACCTAGGAAGGCTAGAACTCATAGTCATGGAGTAATTGAACTCAAAAGACATCTTGGACAGATGGTCATTGACTATGGAAATGATACCTATGCTTGTGTGTGAATATATAATATATATATACATATATGTATGTAGTTGGGAAGTGTATGATTTGGGCAAAATATATATGGTATAGTAAAAAGGGTGTAAAATGTCCTGGTTCTGGCCAGGACAGGGTCAATCTTTGCAGCACATGGCATGACTAGGACCTGGAGGTTATTCTATACCACCTCACATCATTGCTGGGAGTCTCCTCTGAAGCGAAAGGATCCCTTCTGGATCATCACAGTGTGGCAGAGGAAGTGGTTGAGTATTGTCTGTTGCTGTGAGGTTTCTATATGAATCATTCATGTCTTGTACACACTATTATTAGTATGGTTGCTGTTACTGTTTGTTTCCTTACCTCATTGCTGTTTCCAGTAAATAGTTCTTATCTCAACCTACAGTCTACCTTTTCAACACAAATTATCCTCTCCAGACTGCCAGAGGAGGAATGGGAGAGAGGAGGGAGGGAGTGTCATGTGGTTTGTAGAATCTACGTGGGAGCAGTAAATTGTGGAGTACCCTTCCTAAACTACGACAATTTCCCTCAACAATTTCCATCTGTTTGATGTATTTGCATTGCTAGCATCCAATGATTAGTATAAAGGTCATGCTGAAATTCTCCTCCTGATTATTGGTAATAACTCTAAGATCTTTATTCAGTACCTAGAATAAGCTGTAGTAATACCCATAGCAAACCTCAGTGTCCTACAATATTCATCTGATTTGGAACATAAAAGATCAGTAAAGCTAAGCTGCATTGCTCAAATCAGAATTTCTTTATGAGGCTCTCAAACTGTTACAAAGTCAGACAGAATCATAGGGTGGTTGAGATTGGAAGAGACCTTTGAAGACTATCTAATCCAACCTCCCCTACTGTTACCAGTGTTTTTCAGATAGTGAACAAATTCTATATCCAACAAAATGTATTTATAATTTAATTCAATGTCATTTTGCCATTGTTGAGATTTTTTCAATATGGTTAGTTTTTATCATACTCCATGTGCAAAACTTACAATCCTTCCTTGTACAAAAGCCATTTGGGTTATTCAGAGAAGACTCTAGAGCTATATGCAAGTGAGTTTGATACAAGGTAATTTTTGTATTCTTAATGTGAGGTGTTGCTGTGGACGGCTGATTGGAGAACACCCAGCAGTAGACTGCAGCTGGCCTGTTTATCAGGCTGGTTCACAGAAGGATGATGGAGACTGGTCTGTGCAAAAACACACAAAGATGAGCCCAACAGATGCATTTGGAACCATCAGTTTTCAAGATGGAGACCACACTTACCATGCCAAGGTAATAGACAATGTATTTATATGTCCGACTTATTTTTATAATTTCACCATGAGAAAGTGAAAAAGTGGTTTTGGGTGAATGTCAGCTGATTGTCTTAAAAGGGTTGGGGGCTCTAAAATTAAGTCAGGTTAAAGTCTGTGTGTGATATTTTTACTTTTAACTTCACATTAATATGATTATGCATAGGCTGTCTTGCTGTCTGTATCGCCTTGGACGTATTTTTGTGCTGTCAATTTTAGTGGTGATATGACACTTGTAATCCCTCACAAAATCTGAAGGATAATAATCCTGAGAATTTTGTCATGTGTTACAGTTTCTTCTCTTATAGAATTTAAAATATGTTTATTTAACCCATTGTTACTATTTTTTCCAGTTTATTAGACTCTCTTATGATAGCGATTTGGATCAGCTCTTGCACTTGATGGTTAAAGAATGGCAGATGGAGTTACCAAAGCTAGTGATCTCTGTTCATGGAGGCATTCAAAATTTCAAGCTTCCTTCAAAGGTCAAACAGGTTTTCAGCAGAGGTTTAGTGAAGGCTGCTGAGTCTACAGGAGCTTGGATAATTACAGAAGGCATCAACAGCGGTAGTGTAATTCTTTTTCTTTGCTTCAGACTTCCTCTGGTGTTCTTTCCCTGCAAAAGAGAAGATACATTTAGGTCAGATACCATGAAATTATTTGAAAATTGGTGATATGTTAATATAAATTTAAACTGGGTTTTCTTTAAGGAAAAATGCAAAATTCAGAGTGACATCATGTTCCTTTACTGTTGAAAGACATCTGGACTTTTTTTTTTTTCCTTTTTTTTTTTTTTCTTTACAGCTCAGATTATTCTACATGTAATATGAAACACTGAATTTAACAAGAACTTATTTGCAGTCAATTTATCTTCTTCATTAAAGTTACATACTTTAGTGTAAGGTTCTAAGGACTTTGGCCTTTTGAAACAGTTTTCAGATCTAAATTTAATTTGTGTTTTATAATTAAGACAGTTTTCAATTAGGAAAATATATTAATTAGTTCTTCAGTATCTGAAATTCCCTTAACAGTACTTTCAAAAACTGAGGGGTCAGTAAACCATGGAACTGAAAGATTTTTACTTCTTTAGCGGTTATTCAGTGTGGTGATCTTACAGGAGAACTGTCTTGTGCATTTATGTAAACAGCAAAGTTTTGAGCATGTAGAAAGCACCATTAGCAACATGTAGGAGTCTATTTAATTTGAAATATGTGCTGAGTTTGAAGCATTGTTGCATTATTTCTGAGCCTTATGATTCCTGAAGTGTATAGCAAATGTACAAGTTGGCTGGGATGTTTTTGTTAAAACATAACCATAGGAAAAATTAAGTGGTGGGAAACCCTTTCTTGTTATCTTGTAGTAGGTTTCTGACAATAAAAGGAATATTACAATTTGATTGTCTATTTAGGAGTGTCCAGGCATGTGGGGGATGCTCTGAAAGGCTGTGCCTCACCACACCTGAGAAAGATCTGCGCTATTGGAATTCCTCCATGGGGTGTCATTGAGAATAAGAAGGATCTAATTGGAAAAGATGTGAGTTGGATGAATTTTAATAATAAAAGCCTTCATATTCATGGGATTTCAGTTTTCTTCCATACCTGATTTTGTTCTTGATTCATTTCACTTTTTCTCAGTAACAGTTTTTCTCAGTAACATGAGTTTAGATTTTACTCAGCAGTGTAAAATCAGTGGCTGATTTTATTCAACTACTCAGTTTATGGCATGTTGGGGCACTGTATTTTGCTTTTCATTGTAAATGAATACTTTTAAAATAGTCCTCTTTTTATAGGAAATTGCCATTCCTTTTTAAAATTGGTAGTTAATTAGGCAACTCTCATGTAGTTGCAAATTATGTATTTCTATATTAAGATTCAGAATGAGCAAACTGGTTAGCGGTGTACACTAATAGGCTATTAATACTTTTATTCACAAACTTTAACTTTACATGAGGGCCAATGTGAGGGCACTATCTACTTAACTATCTAAAAACACTTGAGAAATAAGGTGAAATCATTCCTGATAAATGTTGACTCATCTGTTTTTAATGGGAATATGACTAAGGTAAGCTATGCTGTTGTCTTTCAGCTATTGCAAGGAAAGTCAATCCTTAGACTGCAATCTAAGTATTTCAAGCCTAATCAGAAATGTCTTCTGTGCTATTAATCGTGGGTTTGTTGCTGTTAAGAATCAAATGCAAAGGATCTAATGCAAAAAGCATGATGAAGGATTTCAGACAATCACAATATGATGAATACATACAAATGAGGCAACATAAATGGTGATATTTTGTTCTTTCCTTAAGGGTCTTTTTATTTTGGTTTTCCCAGGTAGTTTGCCTGTACCAGGCGCTTGGTAACCCACTCAGTAAGCTGAGTATGCTGAACAGCATGCATTCTTATTTTCTAATGGCAGATGATGGGACTGTAGGCAAATATGGGAACGAGATGATGCTCAGGAGAAATTTGGAGAAGTACATATCACTTCAAAAAATACACACAAGTGAGTACCACTGTGATTATCTTTATGACAGAAAAACTTATCCTAAAAAGTTGTGGAGGTTCTTGGCATTTCCTGTTACATATTGTACATCTTGGTTTCCTATAGATTTCACTGATGTCAAATGTTATTAATTACACATGTATTGAACTCTGAATATCAGAAAAATTAAAAGGACATCATTTTTATATATATAAAACATTATGCATTTAGATGAAATAGCATATTGGTTTCTTAATTGTAGAGACATCTAAATGAGTCAGATGATTTATTAGGTATTAAGCATTTTCTTACTAGGCAGTTTTGTGTGGTCTTTAAATCAGTACCTTCCCAGAATTTTGCTAGATGAAAAAATCATTACATTCAATGGAATTCAAAGCCTTTTTCTTCTGTTCACTACTTTTGGCCTTATCAATCTTCTCTACTACAAGCCTGTGATGTCATCAATTACAGCAATAAAAACTGGCTGCAAAAGTAATACCTTTAGCCAGTGTTGGATAGCTTGCATAACTTCCACTATTTGCTTATAGAGTAACTGAGTTGTGGTTAGAAATAATTAATTAAATATTTATTACACAGACAGGTTTTTCCTTTTATGTGCTAGATTGTACAAATTATTTAATTACTCTTACCTAGACATTCAAATCTCGAGGTATGTTAAAAAGGCATTAGCAGTTATGATTTTATGTGCTCACATTGTAGAATTTACACACTTAGAAACTAACTCAACTAACTTAATATGTTCAAATTTAGAGCTTCTTACTCAGTCTCATATATTTTCTTACTGTGAATATTCACAAATCAAGCTTTCTGTTGTATTTTCAATTTTATTGCATTGTATTTTTAATTTATTTCTGATTTTTAAAAAACCCACCAACTGCTACAACACTTGAGAGAGACTGAAAAAATGCCTGATCACTTTTTTGTGCGTGTAGGTAATCAAATGGTTATTGAACATACTTCAAATATCCTTGCGTGATACAGCTATCATAGAGGGCAAAGGGATATCAACAAGGATGTTTTTAATTTCCAGTTCTAGGGACACTTACAGTTATTTTTCAGGAGTTTTCCACAGTCTTTTTGTTCTGGTTGCAGAAGTTCTGTGGAAGTCCTGAAAACTGTATATCAAATTAGAGAGGATGAAGGCATGGTTTCCATGACCATACATTAAACAATGTGTAAAATTCATTAAAGAGTACTTTTTTCCAGATGCTTTGATTTTTTTATGTGTGACTGATACCTGTTCATAACTAGTTAGATGTGTTTTGAAACAGGAATGAGCCAAGGTGTACCTATAGTTGGCTTGGTGGTGGAAGGAGGCCCCAGTGTGATCCTAATGGTGTGGGAGTACGTGAGGGCCAGCCCAGCTGTCCCTGTTGTGGTCTATGAGGGCACTGGCAGAGCTGCAGATATCCTGGCATTTACTCACAAACACACAGGTGATACAGGGTGAGTAGTGGCATAATGCTCTTCCTCCTTAGTCTGTCATATTGGCAGGGACTTGGCAACATCCATCTCAAACTGTCTTATATAGTATGAGATAATTTCTAATACTTCTAGTAATGACTCCACTGTGGTCTTCTGCCAGCTTTGACTTCTGTCGAGAGCAGAATTTCTTCCTTCCCTGCCTCAAACTAGTGCTGAAGTAATTATTCTTCCAAATTTACTGTGGCTTTTTTGAAGAGGGAAACCTGTTTGTAGCTATTTTTGAGTTATTATAAACTTTCTTACCTTTGTGAGAGATGATATTGGATGACCCCAGAGTGTTAGCTTGTGTTTTGACTCAACAGTTTCTCCTGCTATCAATACTCTGTATATGGCCTTGCATGTGTGTTGCATAAAGCATTTGAGGCTAGAGCTGGAGTTAGCTGCTGTAGGAACCTCAGCCTGCAGAAGGAGGAATACTATTTCCTTGTCTTTGGCTTTGGTTTTCTCAGTGGTAACCCAGATTTGTCATTCTTGTCTAGCTGTAACTTGATGTCACTGCCCACGCAGCTTCAGCTACAGAATCTTGGAATGCACCTTGATGAAAATTTTTCATCCTAACTGGAAATGCATACATGTATTTGTATGGCAAATTAATACAATTTCTGAAAGTTTTTCGAAGTCAGAGGGCTTTTAAGATAAAAAAATCAAATTTTGAAGAGGTGGGCTGGGTCCATTCTGATTTAAGCAAATGAAAAAATTAATAAATTTTATATCCTAATTGTTTATTTGTTGCATTTTCTAAATGTTCTTTTGGAGAGGTAGTATGTGCCCCTAGTATGTTTTACTGAGAACACTTTTCTTCACTTGCCTTTTTTATCATATTTATGACATTTAAGAGAAGTTCTTCTATTTCAAAAGAAAGTGTGGATGGAAAGGTTAACGGAAAGATAAATAAGGGAAAGATGGGAGAAATATGAAGCCTAATGAAAAAATAGTGAGGAATTTAATTTTATCCCTATATGATTATTGAGAGAAAAGATTTGTAAAATTTCCACTGATTCTTAGCTTTATGTTCCCAGATAGTCCTTTGAAAATTGTTAACTTATTCAAGTGTTTTATTTCCAATAGTATATATGTATGTTAGAACAAATGCCTATGTGAATAATAGTAATTTTTGTTATGTCAAGACTTTGCTTGGTAGTGTTAAAAGAAGGGAGAACTGAATCAGCAGAGAAGTAGAAAAAGAAGATTTTTCTCTTATGTCTCTACTCAGTACAAGTTTCATCTTTTCTGAAGTGTCATTTGGGCAGGCAAGAAGTAGCTTAAATATAATTGTTCTTGCTTTCTGTCTGTTTTCCAGGGATCTGTGCCCACAAGTGAAGAAAGAGGTCATAGTGATGATTCAAAACTCCTTTAGTTTGGAACAGAAACAGTCCAGTCATCTATTTCATGTTTTGATGGAATGCATGAAATACAGACAGTCCGTGAGTGGGGTTCATGCACTGAATTTAGGATGTCTTCATTTGCTGTTACCCATTTTGTGATGGGTTGGTGTGAACAAGGGTGTGATCTGTAATATAAAGATAACACAAAGGTGTCTGTGCTGATTTCTTTTTTTGAGTAGCTTTACACAGCCTGTTTAGTTAACTTATTGAGTTTCAGTGGTTGTTTATGAAGTGATAGGCTTTCTGATTTTAGTAAAAGGCTAGAAATCTTTGTTTCCACTGAAAAGACCAAGTAATTCCTACTTTTTTTCTTCTCTAGTTGAGTCTTATTTATAATTTAGAAAGGTTTCCTTTCATTCTACTATTTAAAACAGAATTGCGGTAGAACTTGTCTCTGAGTAATGAAATGTTCTCTTAAGGTTTGCTAGTATGTTTAGCAGCTCAAGTGCTCATTTGCAAGAACCATAAAACCGTAGAATGGTTTGGGTTGGAAGTGGCATCTACTTTCAACACCTCTGCCACAGGCACAGATACAAGATGAGTTTGCTCTAAGCCCCATCCAACCTGGCCTTGAAAACTTCCAAGGATGGGACATCCACAGATTCTCTGAGCAAGCTGTTCCAGTGCTTCATCCCCACTCAGTAAAGAATTTCTTCCAAGCACGTAATTAAAATCTACCCTCTTTTAAGTTTAAAACTACTACCCCTTGTCCTTTCCCCACACTTCCTGATAAAGAATTCCTCCCTGTCTTTCCTGTAGACCTTATTTAGGTAGTGGAAAACTACTGTAAGGTCTCCTTGGTGCTCTCTCTTGGCTAAACAATCCCAAATCTCTCATCCTGTCTTCAAAGTTTTCCAGTTATGTCATCTTTGTGGCCCTCCTCTGGACATGTTTGAGCAGGTTCACATCCTTCTTATGCTGGGGACGCCAGAGCTGGGCACAGCACTCCATGTAGGGTCTCACCAGAGCAGAGTAGAGGGAAAGAATCACAAAATAAATTCAGTTGAAAAAGACCTCTCAAATCACTTCCAACTTTTGATTGAACACCACCATATCAACTAGATCATAGCACTAAGTGTCACATCCAGTCTTCATCTGTTCTTAAGCACCTTCATGGATGGTGACTCCACTACCTCCCTTGGCAGTAGATTCCAATGTACCTGTGGTCAGCCAGCTGTCAACCAGCACATCTAGGGTCCTTTTCCACCAGGCCACTTTTCCAGCAACTCTGCCCCTAGCCTGTAGTACTGCATGGAGTTATTGTGGCCAAATTTTAGGACCCAGCACTTGGTCTTGCTGAACCTCATGCCATTGGTCTCGGCCCATCTATCCAGCCTATCTAGGTCCCTCTGAAGAGCCTTTGTATCCTCCCGCAGATCAATACTCCCACCCAACTTGGCGTCATCCACAAATTAACCAAGGGTACACTTGATCTCCTCATCCAGATCATCACTAAAGATATTGAACAGGACTAGACCAAATACTGAGGCTTTGGGACCATCACTAGTGACTGGAAATGCCCTCCCTTGACCTGCTAGCCATGCTGTTTTTGATGCAGCCCAGGATATGGTTGGCTATTTGGGCTGCCAGTGCACATTGCCAGTTCATGTTGATCTCTTTTTCCACCAACACATCCAAGTCTTTCTCCCTAGCACTGCTCTTAATCCATTTTCCTCCCAGCCTATATTTGTTCTTGGGATTACCCTGACCCAGGTAGAGGTCCTTGCACTTGGCCTTGTTGAACTTCATGACGTCTGCATGGGCCCACCTCTCAAGCCTGTCAAAGTCCCTCTGAATGGCATCTCTTCCCCCTAGAGTATCAACACCACTAGTTTGATGTTACCCACAAAGTTGCTGAGTGTGCATTCAATTCCAGTGTCCATGTCCCCAAAAAATGACTTAAATAATAGTGGTTTCAATACTGACCCTTGAGGGAAACTTCTTGTCACTGGTCTCCACTTGGACATTAAGCCATTAACCACAAGTCTTTGAGTGCCACAATCCAGCCAATCCCATACCCATGGAATGGTTCACCAATCAAATCCATGTTGGTCTAGTTATAGACAAGGATATTGTGCAGGACAGTATGAAATGCTTGCACAAGTTCAGGTAGATGACATCAGTTACTCTTCCCTTATCCACCAATGCAGTAACGCTGCAGTAGAAGGCCACCACATTTGTCAGGCATGATTTGCCTTTAAAGAAGCTATTTTGGCTGTCACCAATCACCTCCTTATTTCCCATGTGCCTTAGCATAGTTTCCAGTAGGATCTGCTTCATGATCTTGCTGGGCAAGAGGTGAGACTGACTGGTGTACAGTTTCCCAGGTCTTTCTTTTTAGCCTTTTCAAAAATGGTAGTTATATCTCCCCTTTTCCATTTACTGGTAAATTCACTAGTCTGTCACAACTTTGCCAATATGATGGAATACCAAGTAGTTATTGTAAGAGTAATGACAATTGTAGCAAGGATCACTAAAATGGAAACTACCCAATACATTTTTAGTATTCTTTGTTTTACTTATTTGAATGCCTGTTTTCTAGTTGAAAACTGAGCGAATATCAAATATGTTGCATTTCTACATTTCTTGGTTTTAAAGGGTAATCAAAAGAAATTATGCTCATGCACACTCAAGCAGTAGGTTGATTCCAGTTTGTCTGTGATGCCATTGCATTAAAAATGAAAATGGCGCATGTTTGGTCTGAAACAAAGGAAAATTATGTCAAGGTTTTTGCCATTGTTTGTGTTGAAATGTATATCATTTAATCTACCACAGCCCATACCAAGAAGAAATAACTACAGACTTCTCTACCTCACCTCAAATGTTATACTTCTGCAATTCTAACAGATAACCGTATTTGATGCGGAGTCTGAAGATGAGCAGGACATTGATTTGGCAATTCTGACAGCACTCTTGAAAGGTATTCAAAAATATGACCTATTTTCATCTGATGAAGGGTCTGATTGACTTACCTGTTCAAAGTAAAGCAGTAACATCAGTGTGTGAAAACTACTAGATCCTTTACTTTTTTCCTAGGTACAAATATGTCTCCTTCAGATCAGCTAGATTTGGCATTGGCCTGGAACCAGCTGGATATTGCCAAGAAACACATACTCATTTATGGACAACACTGGAAGGTACTATTACCTTTTATTTTTCACAGTGTCTTTACAGTTTTTTATGATGAGTAATTTTCCATGATTTGCATTTGTCAAGCTTTGATTAAGAAATAGTTTGATTGGAGTCAGTCATGATTTTGGGGGCATTATCCTTAAAACTGTATTCAACCATAGAGCGCACCTGTCAACTCTAGAGAAGAGCTGACAATCATCAGTTGTTAAGGATATTTCATTGTAGCCCAGAATATTCTTTTCTCCAAAGAGCTAAGCTCCAAAGGAATGTTGCATTTATTTTCCTAGCTGTAGGCAGAAATACAGAAATAAGAGTGTGAATCACCAGTCCATAAAACTAACTGTGGTAACATATCATTATCTTAGATATTGTTTCTGAAGAATAGCCACAATGAAGGCAAGCTGTGAATTAGACCTATGTATGTGAAAGAACATACAGTAACAATTAAATCAGTACCATAAATTGTGGTTTTCAAGTTTTTAGATGTCATTCAGTATTTAAGTATAACCCTCCCTAAGTAAGTTTTTTAATGTACACATGATTTTTATATCTGACAATTATAAAACTCTATGTGCCTTAACATGTTTTCGTCATTTCTTAAAAGGGTTAGTATTTTATTTAAGAAATAAGATTGGATGGTCTCAGAAGTACTCCTTAAGTTTTCCCTGCCAAGAATTACAAGTTTAATTTTTCCAGCCCCAAGTGTGTCTTCTTCATTAAAATGTAAATTTTGGAAAATGGACAGTTGTAAATATATTGGACTGGCCATAGCTTGTTGTTTGCCATAATGTCTAAGTTTAGAGGAAGTTAAGGGATCTGTTGGACTAAAAACCAAAGAAGGAGACAAGCCTCCTTTAAATACAAAACAAAATTTAATTAAGGGATGATACTAGAAAGGATAACAGTTCTTAACTACAATATATGTATATCTATATATCTATTCAAGAGAAAGAAAACAACCAGAACTAAACAACCAATTTGTCGGTAACCCACCCTGAACACGATGCAGTCTCTGCTCCCATTGGGCACCGTAATATATACGGACAGCAGGTGGCGATGTTGCTCCTTGGCTGGTGCTGGGCTGCCCGTGGGGGGTGGATGGAGAGGTTTCGATGTGTCTGTCTGGGATAGGCCATGTGGAGTTGGTGGAAAACACTGCACAGAGAGGGAAAAGCTGGGATCCTTTTCAGTGGGCAAAACTCTCTCTTAGTCCTTGGCTGGAGGAGGGAGGATATGCTGAGCTGGGCTGCCACAGATGGGCGGGGCTCTCACCCCCATGGACGGCAGCTGTCGGCTCTCAGGAAAAACCTGCTGCAAAAGCCCTGGGTAGCAAATCTCTCCGCGTGTCTCTCTCTGAAGCACCAGGAACTCCAAAATCCAGGGACTGGAAAAGGGAGAAAAGGGAAGGAGACCAAACTTGCAGGGCAGAGGTTCTCCGAGCAGACGTCTCTCCCTCTCCCACAGCAGTCCTCCTCCCCAACAAGTNCCCTCTTCCATAAGTTGTCACGGCTTTGCTTCCTCCCCTGAAAAAAAGCTAAAAAAAAAACAAACAAAAAAACAACCCAAACAAAAAAAAAATAATACCCCCTTCCCATTTACCACACCCACCCCAGTGATTTAGCAGTGGAGAAAGATAAAGGCCATTAACTCCTCGTTTGTTGGTAGGGGAAAGAAAGATTGCACGTGATTCTAAAACTATAATACATAACAGGAGACTTGAATATTTTGATCACTAGCCCATATTTTCCTGTGGTGTGTAAGGCTAATATATTGTTGTTGTTGGCTAGACTTCATGAATGAAGATTTTGGGATAAGCCTGCGCAATGGATTTTTTAGGTGAGGCACAGTGTGTGCAGAACTGGCCCCACCCCCTTTACTCCTGAGGTTCATTTGCCACAGCCGAGCACACTCGGACGGTGACAGCGAGTTCCTCGGGATTCGAACCGGCATCCTCAGAAGAGGAGCTGGCTCCACAGTCAGGGGCTTACACCGCTCGGCCAATGCCTGCTGCAAGGCTAATATGTGGAAGACTGATATCTGTACAATTAAACGTCCATGAATTAAACACTGGGCATTAGGAAACATTGATTCACCAAAAGGGTTATCAGACATTGGAACAGACTGCTCAGGGATATGGTTGAGTCACCATTCTTGGAACTGTTTAAAAGACATGTATATGTAGCACTTAGGGACAAGGTTTAGTGGTGGGTAGATTTTTGCAATTTGACTTGATTTAAAGATCTTTTCCAAACTAAGTGATTCTATGTTTCTGTGTGTATGGGAAATAACAAGTAATGTTTTCCTAGTCTCCATGTCTTTGACACAGAAGTGTTCAGGAAACTATTGCATAGCTGAGCCCCTTTACTCCTGGCCCTTCCAAGGTTAAGTTTTTCCATATTTCTGACCTTATTTTCTGCTCTGCTCTGTCTTTTTTTTTTTTTTTTGTAAAAGTCATCTTTTGGCATAGGCAGACCAGTACTGTGCTCAGGATTTTAATTTAGATTTTTAGTGAAATACCAATATTTTACAGATTGTTTTATATTCATCTAAGGATAAATAGTTATAGGCTGTATAGCCTTTTTCACTTGTTTCTGGTTTATATCCAACCTATATCCATGCTTTTGGAAGGTAGGTCCAATAGAATTTGTTTTCTAATTGTCACTGGTAGAGTTCTGATTTCAATCTACAAAATAACTGCCTTGCTTCCACTTACTCTATGGCATTTACCCATGCTGTTATTATTATACTTTCATTGTATTTGTTTTTACAAAGCTCTAGCTGTCTTGATATGCCTTAATTTGACAACTTGTCTTTCTTAACAATTGGCATATTTTCTCTTGTCTTCCATGAGGCTCTTAGAGGGTCTGATTTCAATTGTTCTTCAGTTGTCTGGGAACTCTTAGGTGAATATAATTTGCTACCACTTTATGGATGACTGCTATAACCTGACACTTCAGTTTGACAAAGTTCTCCAGATTTGTCTGCCATAAAGAAGAGCATCAGGATAGGACTTTCCCAGCATGTTCTGTAGTGAGCAGTAAGGCAATGAATTAGTTTGCTCTGCCTGCAGTAACCTTATCTCCTTGAGTTTTTTTTATACCCTGATTATCCTCTGGCCTTATGGATCCAGTAGCTGTCCCCCTACACCCACTCCTCTACTTCTGATATGTTTGAAGAAATTTATGCTACTGCTCATATCTATTTCAATACAATTATTCAGCACCATTTGAAATGGAAAGCCATTCTCAAAGAATGACTATGTTCTCCTCTTTTAAGTAAGACATAAAGATCTCATAATAACTAAGCCTCAGATCTTTGGCTTCTCCAAGCAAAAATTAAAACTACACATACTCTTAAAAGCTTTGCTTTTGACTAAGCAGAAAAAAAATCATAAATAACAACTGTTTCATTCTTGCATTGAAAAGAAAAAAAAAAAAAAGTGTAAGCATAGTTTTTAAGTTTGCCCATTACTTTGTTTCTTAATGAAAGAGTAATGACCCTCTGACTGTCAGGAACTGCCAGACCTGTAATCATCAAAGGTTACAGCTTCTGCTGTAGGTTACTGTGGTTACTGTTCACCGGTTACTGTGGTTGTATGTTTAAATTTTGAATTACGTATTTGAGCATGAATTTTTATGTGATTGTGGAGTCTTAGTATATTTCTGTCATATATTTCAAGGAAATTTCAAGGAAATATTTCAAGGAAACGTGCATAATTATGCACAGATTGTGGCCATTTCTTTTAGAACTCCAGGTGTTTGGAAGGTAAAGATTGCAACCAACTGTAATTATGTTTCTGCTTAAATGTCAACTCAATCTCAAATGTACTCCTCACCAAATCATGTAATTCTAGTAGTTACCAAATGGCTGTCTAAACATCTTCAGACACATTGCCAGCTTGAGGAAATTTACTAGAAGGAAGGTCAGTTACTCTGAGATATTTGTGAGAGAAACATCAATAATTCAGGATAAGTGCATAAGTATTCTTTTTATATGTGACAATTCTGTAATACTTATTTGCCATCTTTTGACATAATTTCTGTCAAATGTCAATATGTGCTTGGAATGGACTAACTTTGGGTTGGCACTAGCACCTGCCCCATACCAGCCTTCTCATTCTGCTCATTCCACTGCATTTCCTGTGCATAAATGTTCTGTAGAAAAACTTTATATGAATTTATGTGAATTTTGTATGTCTAACTCCTTCACTATCTTGCATGTAGAAACCCTGCTGAGCTCTGCGCAAGTGCCATGAGTAGAGTGCTTTCGCTATTTGAACGTTGTTGTACATAGATTTCTGTTTCATGGTTTCTTTGAGAGAGTTTATTTTCGTACACATTCTCTCTCATATTTGAAAAAAGTCTGCTTTAAAGAACTTCCAGTTCCACACAGAGATTTTGAAATACAGTATCTTGAAATAGCTTTTGTCATATGTCAAAAGAAAAACTTTCATCTGCCCCCTGCATTATCATATATTGGGTTTTGAAGTGAATTAGAGAGTAGAGAATGTGTTATCAGAATCTGGTTGTAAATTTAAATTGGTAGAAGTCTCTACAGATGTTTGGTTTATGGTAACTCGGTTTTACCTCCCCTCTTTGATGGATTTTTTTTTACACAGATACTTCCTCCATTGTGATTTTCTTTTGTACTGTGCACATTAAATAAACACAGGGATAAGTAATTGTGGTAAAGATATTATTAGCTCTTCAGGAATGTTTATTCCCAAAAGTAATTTTCTAAGCTTTTTTTTTTTTTTTTCCCCAACTCTTTCCATCTGGAGGTTGGTGCCTTGGAACAGGCAATGCTGGATGCTTTAGCGATGGACCGCGTGGATTTTGTGAAGCTGTTAATAGAGCATGGAGTGAACATGCACCGTTTTCTTACCATATCTCATTTAGAAGAACTCTACAATACAGTGAGTATTTGAAATTCCAGTGTACAACTAGGTAAGAAAGACAAGGAAACCTGGAAACAATGCTGTTTTTCTTAAGAGATCTGATAGGCAGGCCACATTTTTTTAGGACGGATTTTTGGGGAAAAAGAAAATTAAAGAATTTTCATAATTTTTGATTGTAATGGTGGATTTTTGTATTAGTACACCAGCTAGCCACTTTTTATTCACTCTCATGAACCAGACTGAGTACTCACAGGAAGCTCAAGAGAAATTTGTTCAGATTTAAATCCACACTGTGATACACTCTTGTCTTGTTTAGACCAAAGCTATACCAGCTTCTTTCTAGCATATGTCATGATTTAAAATAGTAGACATGTTGCAGGTTGATGTTGAAATATTTTTGAAGAGACTTGATGGGAGAGATTGAATTGTAGTAGCTTATTCTGAAGTTTTTTATCTGCTTTCTATTAGTGTTATGATTTTCTAACATAGAGTGACATTTGTTTACTGTGTTTTCATTCCATACCACAGAAACAAGGACCATCAAATCTCCTTTTACATCACCTAGTTCAAGATGTGAAACAGGTAACAGATATGGGAAAGGCTGGGGAGCAAAAATGGTAGCTTAGAACTTCAATGTCTACTGCCACAATGATGTTAGATAATACAGAGGAATTTTAGAATTAGTCATGGTGGGTTCATTATTATAGTCCTACATCTGCTAAATGCTTTTGTCTTAATCCCACTGGTACCTTATGCAATTAACTAGCACACTACTACCGAGGCTCCCAAAATTCTTGTACTTTAATTTCAAAACCAAGCAGTTCATGTAGATAAGATTCTCAGATTACTGAAGTGACATTATGAAGTGATTGTACAAAAGACTTAGTGAATTAGTGCAATAATTGTGCTCATTGTTTTAAAGTTGTTTTATTTTTTCACCCCCAAAACTAAAATATTCTTTCCTTTTTGAGCAATAACAAAAAGATACTGTGACAAGATGCAATATTTTAATGTACTGCATTGCCTAGGAAGACAGGAGATGGCAGTGGCTGACTAGTTCATGGAGCACTGACTCCATTAGTAATTTAGTGGCAGCTTTGTTATTTATATACATCATTCATTTATTTCATGTTTCTGTTACCTATTGTACCTCACAACACAGCTTAGCCAGGAAGGGATGAGCTGTTCTTTAGGCATTTAGACCCACTGCAGGGGATTCTTAGATCCAAAACTAGATTAATTAGCTAGCTCTTTCCAGGGTAGGAATGCTAATATAAAATGAAATGGTAAGTCCAATTGTTTGCAGAGTTCTTTTGAATTTGTGGTATGATTTTGTTATTTGGAGTGATTCTCATGTCCATTGTATGTATTCTTCTTAGAGAGATCAAAGGTGTTCTAGTCTCCATAACAAACCATTTTCTATGTTTTCCCATACTGATGAACAAATTCAAGGTCTTACTTATGTGATAGATCTGGAAGAGCTCAGTTTTGAAAAAATATCTAACTTTTCCAGGCTGAAAAATCTGTCTTCCTCACTGATACTGAAGTGATTGATAGGACTTGTCCCTTAAAATCCATGCCCTGCATATATGTCAAGATACTTTGGGAAAACTCCGTGTGTGATCTAAAGAGAAGCTTTTGGCACTTACTAAGTAATAATGGAATTAATGTGAAAAATACCTGTGCAGTTTCAAAACTTTCTATGCCATTGTGTAAGCTAAATTTATTTGGGATCTACACACCGGTCTAAATGCTGAAAAGCCTTTTTCACCTGACCTTCTGTGTAGGTGAGACAGTCACCAAAATGATGTGATCATGGAATTCAGAATATTTTCTCCATTACTGTGACCGGTTTTGATGCTGCTACATTTGAATGGAGATATGTTGCAGCCTGCTCTGATTACATAAAATATGGGGCGTAGTGCAAAGAAGTTATCTACAAATACAGGTAGTCAGAACTATTTACCTAACTAACTCTCAAAGACAATGCTGACAAACTGCATTTTCTGAGACCTGCTTTTGCCCCAGAATGCTTGACATGTTGAAGCCTTCTGTTATTCAGGGATGGGCGGCCTTAGCTGACTGTATGGAGGCTTGCTACTGAAGTCTATTGAAAAAAACCTCATCCCTAAGAAGATCACATATCACAGTCTGAAAGGCATATACTGCTAGGAATAAGTAATGTCTCAGATCCCATTTAGGTACAGACCCATTTTTCACTTCAAGGAGTTGCAGTTTATGGTTTTCCCTGATAATTTTTAAAGTCTGTATGGAAGATAATCTTGTTCTTCAGAGAATTTGTCACAAACTATGGATCTGGGAAAGACAGTGGAGGTAAGCTGGGCAGTGGTGCTTTAAACAGAAGTTGTGAGAGATTCAGAAGGGAGAGCTAATGCATGTACAGCTGCTGTCCTAGTTGACAAGACAGTCTGAGCCTGTACAAGACATTTCCAGTCTCCAGGAATTACTCTGCAACATCAAATACTACTTCTTCATTTTTAATTAATGAACAAGCTTAATTAACAAATAACAGCATGCTAGTTTTCTCTTGTTACAAATAGATTTTTATCTGTCTCTGCTGTTCCTGATTGTTCTGAAGAACCACTACCCTCACCGTTGAATGCAGCTGGGCTTGTGATCATTGCAATATATGTCATTATGCAATGTGCTTCCAGAGAACTGTAGACATCACATTTTTCAGGCTGAAAATGGGATATGCCTGTGTTCTCTTTCCTAGGGTAGTTCCATATGCCTAATGAATGTGTATAGTTTCCTGACAGATTCAGAACCTCTCAGATGCACATTTTTCCAGATTACCCCTTAGCAGGGCTCTGACATAGTTGAGCATTGCATGTAATATAGCATCATGAAATGTTTGTGACTTTTGGTGTTTCAGAACACTCTTTCTTTGGATTACAAGATATCACTGATTGATATTGGACTAGTGATAGAGTACCTTCTTGGTGGAGCTTACCGGAGCAGCTACACAAGGAAGCATTTCCGAATTCTCTACAATGATCTCTACAGAAAACATAAGGTAACTTCTTTCAAATTACTACCACTGGTCACCAAGAAAGCAAAATTGTGACACCTGAAAATACCATAGGTTGTTATTGTGGTTTGTCTGAAGAACATCAGTTCAGTGTATGGCAGGCTTGTTTGTTTTATGAATCTCTTTGCCAGCTGTGGGGAGGTTGCAAATAGAACAGACAAATCCCCAAGTCTACCAGTAATTTTTAGTGGTGGGCGTTGGCCGAGTGGTGTAAGCTGCCGCCTAGAGCCGGCTCCTCCTCTGAGGACGCTGGTTCGAATCCTGAGGAACTCGCTGTCACCATCCGAGCGTGCTCTGCCGTGGTAAAATGAACCTCAGGGGTAAAGGGGGTGGGGCCAGTTCTGCGCACACTGTGCCTCACCTAAAAAATCCATTGCGCAGGCTTATCCCAAAATCTTTGTTCACGAGGTCTAGCCAACAACAACAACCGGTAATTTTTACATTAACTATTAATTCAGTAAATTTACTTTTGTGTCCAGTAGCTGGGTTGTGTTCTTTATCTGCCATCCATCAATAAAGATCAAAAAGACTTGGCAAACATAATTTTTCAAAGCAGTTGCATATTTCTGTTCTTGCAGCTTGAACTGCAGCACAGAAATAACTGAATTCTACATGCTTTGACCTAGAGTTAGGGCATGTCATGATTTTATCTGTTGATTTTCCAAAACCAGTAACTTAAAAGCAGCCTAAACTTCACAATAAATTAGCTGAATAGCATTCCCAACATCACTGCATCAGAATTTTGCCCAATTTTTTGGAGTAGAACTGGACTTTGATTGAAGTAGTTCCATATGTTAAAAAACACATAACAATACCCTGTCATCACCATAAATTGATTTCATGACTAAGAGAAGAACCTCAGGATGATCAGGGAAAATGAAAAGAAATAATGAAAACTTCTACTTGAAGGGAATAGAAACACAAAGCTTCCTGTATATCACTGGTTTAATACAATGCTTGAAAAAAGATATTTGAGCAGTTCCAACACCGATCACTGTTCTTGATGAAATAAGACCTTAATAGGAATGGGTAAAACCATATAATCATATAACTAGATACTACAGGGAAGAACATTAGTGATTCATCTAGTAACATTCTTCCAAGTCAACACCAAACAAAATTCACAGGGATGCTAGATGTTCAGAGGTAATGATAAGCAAAAAATTCAGAGACTTCTGTTCTTCAAAGGACTTAAACCATTTCATAAAAAGGTCAGCACTCAGAAGAGCTTCCAGTTGGATGATTCCAGCTTAGTGCAAGCCCTCTTGTTGTTTTAATTGGTGGATGCTATTTGGAAAAACAGTATTTTGAATTCAGAGTTTCAGAAATATATATATTTTTTAATAAGATGTGAAACACATTATTTTTTCCCTTACAGTATAAGCTCCCATGGTAGTTAGGATGATTTTCTTCTGACTAGTTTTTTAATAACATCAACTTCTATGTACATTATTGTGGTCAGAAAGTACATGCATATATCTACAGGCATGTATTCATATCTAATTTACATTTCTCTTCTTGTGTTTTGTGGTATGCCTTTGGATCTAGAGAGTGCTCTCCACCTTTACTCAGAGCCTGTCTCATTCCTTTCATCAGAGTAATCAGATGGATAGTGGAATGGGTTCTACTGAAAGTACTTTGCGTTCTCAGTTCTTCAGAACAGCACAGCCTTACAAATACAAGGTAATATAATTGTTTACTTCAGAGTTTGCTTAGGATGTACTAGGCTGTTAATAATTTTATTGACAGATTTTAGACATAGGTTGGCCAGGCTGCTAATTTTCATAATTCTACTTAAATCGAAGTGGAAACCATGCTTTACTGCACACTGCCCATGAGGAGTAGGTCTTGCAATTTTAACGGTGAATGCAAGCTCAGACTCCTGTTGTGACAGTTTTTTTAACTTCAGTCCATCCTTAGTTGCTAAGGGCTTTCATTCACTAAAATGTGGTATCAACTTCTGAACATCCAGCATGGATGAAAACTCTTACTTGGAAGGAACAGATCCCCGACTTTCCTGATGTTGCCTCATGATTGCTTATTAAAGTCCTAGAATAAGCCTGCTAAGAAGAGGTGTATTTTGAATATCTGGAAAATGAGGACAGAGTATTTTCTTCCAAAGAAAGAATGACAAAAGAGCAACGATTGCCATTCATATTTCTCTATCTACCTGGCAAGCAAAACATAAAGTAGCATGAATTTAAATGGCTGTGTTGGAATTAGTCTGAGCCAAAATGAACCCATTATAGCACTGAGACTACCTCATTTATTTCTCTACCTTTTTCTCTACCTTTCATGAAGAAATATCCAGGTATGAATATATAGGAAGTTTACATTACAAGTGTGACAGACATTAAAATCATCTTTAAGTACCACTAGTCTATGGTGTATGTTTTAGTCTACTGTTTGCTATTTTTTTTCCCCTGTCATGACACAACTATAAAAAAAATGAAAGCAGGATCTTTGTGTCACGGCATTTGAAGACTGACCAACACTGTGAAAGGAAAGCTATAAATGTTATGGATTTAGAGCAAGAGGATTTTTCCTTCACTAATATTACCATCTTCTTAGCATTGGTAATCTGAATGTGATCCTAGCTGTCATTTATGGCATATATATATATAGCTATCAGTTTGTGATTTGTAATTTAGATTTGTGTGCAGTTTTATTCTTATGAATCTGAGCACCAACCATTCACTAGGATTTTTTTTCAAACAAATTTGTAGGAAAGATACAGTGCTTTCCATAAGAGTAAGAAGAAATCAAAAGAGGATATACACTATGCAGAGAATTATGAGTCAACTGGCTTTATCTACCCCTATAATGACCTCCTCGTTTGGGCAGTACTAATGAAAAGACAGAAGATGGCACTGTTCTTCTGGCAGCATGGAGAGGAAGCGATGGTCAAAGCTGTTGTGGCTTGCAAACTCTACAGAGCAATGGCACATGAAGCGAAACAGAGCAACATGGTGGATGACACTTCAGAGGAACTTAAAAAGTATTCAAAGTATGAGTTCTCCCTTCCCTTTAGTTAATAAAGTTCTTCAGTGCTTAGAATGGTTAGGTATTTTCCTAATCAAATAAGAGTTTATAGGGTTAGTTGTCGGGGTGCAGGGACACTTGTACTCTCAATATGACTGGTAAGCAAGTATCGCTTTATTGATTGACACATTACATTCTTATATGGCATATAATGAGCTAATACATATTCTGTAATCTAAGCATTCATTGGGTGCTTTCTTTAAGGGAAAACCACACCTTCTCTCATGCCTTTCTAATCACAACATTCTGTTATCATGTTCAGCTGCAGTAACTCAAGCCAGACTCCCTCACAGCCACCTGCAGCAATGTCCGTGTAACCCTTTAATAGCCAAACTAAAATTAGCCCTGACAGTTAGTGATGTCATGGACAATGGAGTACAAAAAAAAAAAAGGATTTTCAGGATCTAGGTACTGGTGTGCACTTTGGTTGAGAGAAAAGAAAACTTTTTATATATTTCTTAGATGCATATTTAAAAATTAAAATATAGGTGAGTAATATATGGCTCACTATCTGCTAAATGGTCAAGTGAAAGGCTGAAATTTCCCTTACAGCTTCTCTTGTAGTTCAATTTGACTACTCTTGTAGTTCATATGACACATAGGTGTTGGACTTTTCAAATCCTTAGTAAGTAGTTATGAACAAACTAAAATCACTTAAATCACACTATTTGTAAGACTAAATGAAAAACGTATCCTGAAATATCTGAGTGAATGAAAAGGGAAGTAGTCCAAAAATTTTCTTCAAGATTGTAATTTGCGGTTAGTGTGTTCTGGTAATTTTTTTGGTTTGTACTACATTTTATGCTTTGTAGACTTCATGCCTGAGATTCAGGTAGAATAAAATGTACTGCCTTTTTATGTCTGCAGCTCCAAATCTTAATTTGAAGGAAGGTGTGTACTTTGCTTGAAGAGTCTTCTCCGTAGAGAAGTTTTAAAGCCAGTCTAAAAGAAGGAACTTCTGCAACTGCCTGCTATGTTTGCCCACAGTGGTCATGAATCTGTTGAAGGATATGTAGAGTCCATTTTGATCACTGAGCAAGATTAAGAAAAAAACAAATAAAAAACAGATATCAGGATGATCCTATACCTTGTGATTAGAAGTATATAGCTAGGTTTACTCCCCCAAATTCTTTTCACTAGGTATATTGATAAAGCAGTGAGAAAAATGGGACAAAGCATGCTTACTGAGATTGCTAGCTCAACTTTAGTTACTGGATTATTCACACCTACATGCTTGCAGCAATGATTCTGAGTTTTTTATTATGTTATTGAGTTATTTTGTTATATTCATTGTTAATGCTTTTCTGCTTTAGGGAATTTGGGCAGCTTGCCTTAGATGTCCTGGACAAAGCATTCAAACAAAATGAACAGATGGCCATGAAATTGCTGACCTATGAACTGAAAAACTGGAGCAACTCAACCTGTTTAAAACTAGCAGTGTCTGTAGGCCTGCGGCCTTTTGTATCGCATACATGCACACAGATGCTGCTGACTGATATGTGGATGGGACGCCTGAAGATGCGGAAGAACTCCTGGTTTAAGGTACCATCACTCTAACTTTTTCTGGGCATTTAGAAGCTCTTTAGATGCTTTATTCATGTTTTGGTTGCTATGAACATGACTAATGCACCTTTAGACAGCTGTGCTTAAGCATATATTGGAATGTCCATATCTGGGAAACAAAAAGAAAATGCAAAGAAAGTCAGGGAGGAAAAACAGTACTTGCTTCTGTTTTATTTCTTTGCAAAAGCACTTGTGGGATGATATTAGGAAGGAGGATTTATTTTGCTATTCCCGTTCTCTCAGCATCCAGCACCCTTCAGTCACTCACCTGCTTTTGCTTTCTCCACATTACTTGGTCACTGGTGGAGCTGCTGAGAGGAATGCTTGCTGGACATAGTGAGCAGCATTATAAACATCCCCAGATATCATGGCACTCTTCAAAGCTGCAAAACAGGCAAGAGCAATACATTTCTTCAGAGGCTATCAGAGTGTAATACAGAGATTCCCAGCACCAGTGGCTCCCTTCCAGGCCAGTGGAATTGCATTGGGTTTGTACTATCACCATGCATGTCTGACTGTGGCCTCAGGTCTATGGAGGAACTAATTTCTGCTGAATTTATTTCCTCAATCTTGTGTCTCCCTTTTAGGTCATTATGAGTATTCTCCTGCCTCCCACCATCTTGATGCTCGAGTTTAAAAGCAAGGCAGAAATGTCTCATGTACCTCAGTCTCAAGACTTCCACCAGTTTACGTGGTATCATGGGGATCAGAGCCCAGTCAGCTCTAACAATACCTTGTCTCTGGTTAGTCCATGATGATCATTATTTGAGTGTCAGTTTGTTTGTTTACTAGAGTATAATTCTAAGGAGTGAAAAGATGGTCTTCTGCTGGAAGTGCTGGAGCTCATTTCTCAAGACATAGGGGTTTGATTGCTGATTTAGATACAGACTGAAGTGAATTTGGGCAAGTCACTTCATGTGGCCTATCTTGGTTGTCACTTCTCTACTGGTCATGAGAGAAACCTTCCCAACCTCACACAAATATATTGAGGTTATACATGGCTGCAGGTCTTTAAAGGCACAAAGTCTATTCCAGCTGCAGGTAAATACCTATGCAGTCTACTACACCAGTGTAATCTTGTATACCAAATAAACTGAGAAAGATTTCATATCATACATGAAATCACAACTATAAAACTCATTTTAGATTGCCCAGGTGGGCAGGGAAACAACAGAACTGAGGCAACTGTCTTTTCCAACTGACTTCTTCCCATTCTGCATGACCAGTGGCCTGTGCTCTGTTATCTTGGCCACCTCACCCTCTCTCAATTTCCAAAATTTTTTTGGTCTGAGCTAGATGTGGGTAGACATGGAGAATTTTCATTCGAAAGGAATGGTAAATGTTGGTAAAGTGTTAACTCATGAAAACATGATTGTTAAATGAGAGATGTGAAGCAAATTTTTTTGTCCTCTGCTCACCTTAGAGCAGATAAACATTGTCGTTTACTTGGGACCTTCTCAATTAACTTTCAATTTGTATAAAATAAACGAGGGAAGATTGTTTTGAGGGTTTTAGCAACAGCATAGTAGACCTATTGCTGTCACAGTCATATTTTCTCTCTTTGATGCAGAAAAATGCTCAAAGCCGTTTTCTCCTGTGGCTTCCATCTAACATAGTTCAAAAATTATTTTTATAGGGTTAACTAACAACTATTTTACACAGGACAGACCAGTTGTAATAATTTTCACTAGTACCACTGTTGCAACCTAGCAGAAGGCAGCAGAAAAATGTGTATAAGCACTTTTTTGATCTGCCTCAAATACGGCTGCTCCCTTCCTGCACTAGCAATAAGCTTAACTTTTGATTTTATCTTAGAGAGTGTTGTTTAAAGTCTGAGCAACTCATTTTTCTTAAATAGTCTTATACAAAATAATATAGACAATTTTAGCAGTGTACATGTGCCATATAGAGCATCTTTCACAAACATCTTTCCAATAACCTGGTGCAACTGGAAATTACACTCTTTCATGGGTTGAATTCGCTCCTTCACCTTGGAAGATCTGATATTAACACACTGAGATGATTCTGTGTATTAAAATCACTGGTTTAGCCCTTTACCCATTCTAATGTGATGATAACTCAAGGAAACATTGTGATACAAATACATTACACTGTACATATCTAGTAGCAGTAAGTTTTAGCATTGATATTAGCCAAGGCAATTGGCCAGCACTGAAACAAAACTGAACAAGTTAGTTTGCTTCCCTCAGCCTTGCCCAGCTATTAGCTATTCATTGTTTGAACCAATAACTTTGGCATTATTAGCACCATTGTCTAACCAACAGAGCAATGTATGTGTGCATCCCTCAGCCCTCTCTCCATCACAGAAAACTTCTTTAAGCACCTTTTGTCCATTGCCCAATGCTATGTCTGCAGCATTTTTTTAGGTTTCAGCAACAATCAACCTTTCAGAGGCATATTCAGACGATTGTATTCAAATACAATTGTTTTCAAATTTTGAATACAAAATAAAGTCTGTTTGCTTTTTTTTTTTTTTTTTTTGGTGTTAGTTTATTTTCATTTTACTGAAGAAACTAAAGAAATTATTGGTATTTTTATAGACAGATTTTTGTAAAAGAGTACTTATTTCAACCTCATCTTCTAATCAGACATAAAATACATCAAAAGTAGCACTGAGATTCTGTATTTAGGATTTTATTGTCTTGACATTTTCTGTGCAACTGTATATGTCAGACAGAAATATTCTGCTCTTTCCTTATTTTAGAATGCGACCACAGTTGTTAGTGGAATTCTAGCTAACACAGTTCTGTTGAATATTTGTTATATATATATACATCTCACAGATGGGAAAAATGAGACATAGAGTGATTATGTGATGCTTAAAGAAATGTGTGGCAGAAATAGCAGTGGACTCAGGTCTGCTGACACTGTCTGTAGTCATAAGAGCAAATTGTAAGTTAGTATTTCTAGTGACAAAGTGCTCATGGTAATTATTGCAAATGAGGTGGCTGTAACCAGACAAAAGCAAGCTATAGTAATGATTTAGACAAGAGTAAAGTTTAGACATCTGTGTCTGTCTTCCCTCTAAAAGAACACTACCTTTGTTATCATAGACTGTAATTTCTTACCTTTAAATTGCTGTTTTCTTTTAAAGAAGGATTATGATGTGGAAAAGGTTGCTCAGAAGTCTGGTGAAAGCCAAGTGGATGGTGAACAAGGAAACCTAACAGGCACTAGAAAAATCTATGAGTTCTACAACGCACCAATTGTCAAGTTCTGGTTTCACACGGTTAGTCATCACTCTAGAACTTGGATTGAAAAATCCTTCCTTTGATCCTTCAAATGCCATTTAATTCTGCTTTTACTTTGCCTAGAATAGATCTGCAATCTCTTACTGGTAGGATGGGAAGATACTTGAATATTTGTCTGAAAATTAAGTGGACGGATTTTCTGCTAAAATCATCTAAGTGCATTAAAAAAAAAGAAAAAAAGACAACAGAAAAGGAACTAGATCAAAACTCAAGCCTAGTTTTTTTACAGTGGACAATTGCACATATAGAGATAGATTTGAAGCTGGCCTTAAATACCTTTAATACCTCATGTGTATCCCCTTCTTTAGGAACTGTTTCTGAGTTAATCTATAGGAGACCTTTTGCTACAGAAAAATATGCTTTTATTAAATCAATATTAGTAACCCTGAGTCAGTAAAGCTCAGGATTTTTAAGATCAGACTGTCCACTGGGTCATACTGCCATGTGCATAAACATTTACTCCATTAACAGCTGTGCTTAACTGCTTCATAGATTGTTAATCTATTGTGTCAGATACATTTATAGCATATTCCTGTACCTTTAAAATATTTGTTTTCCACATCATATTGTTCTTCCTGAGTTTTGGAAGGCACTGATTAACCAGCAGTCATTTATATAACCTTGAAAATTGTTACCTCCTACAGGTTGGGGCAAAAGCATAGGACTGTCTTCTTGTTCAAGAAATGATGTGCAAATCACAGAACAGAATCATAGAATAGTTATGGTTGGAAGAGATCTTGGGAGGTCATTCCATCCAACATCCAGGGTAAAATAGTCTGTCTCATACATGGGGTTGGAGCCTTGGTGAATATGTGCCACAATAGTTTATCTTCTGCTCCTTCCTATTTTTTCAGCACTCGAGTATCAATTTCCAAATGGTGCTTGAGGACATTTGTGTAAAAACAAAGCAGAACAAAACATTGGAGAACTAGAATAAAGATTTTTGACTCAAAAATTTGACAATATCCCAGGAGTTTGAGTACAAATTCAGGTTAATTACCTGAATTTCTGAATTACATAAATTTGTTCGAGAGTTTTGTGCAAATGGATTATATAACATGTCTTTTGTAGATGTCATACATGGTGTTCCTCATGCTCTTTACTTATACTGTGTTGGTGAAGATGGGACCAAGACCTAGTGTGCAAGAATGGCTGGTTATCATTTATATTTTCACCACTGCTATTGAAAAAGTCAGGGAGGTAAGCTTTTCCATTCACACTTCTCATCTGTAGAGCTTATATTGTAACTCAGAGAATACCATAATCTGAAAAATACCAAATCCTGCATTATTTTTGTAGAGAATTTAGCAGAAGAAAGAATTACACAGGGAATTTATTTATTAGAAGACTTTTATTTGAAGACCAATGCTTGGGCCTTGAAAATTTTGACTTTCATTCTCTATTTTTTTATCTTGAGCTGGTGGTAATGTGCGGGTCTCTTGAGAGTGACTGCTGAAAAGAAATTTGGACCCTTGATATAGGCACATGTGTCTTAATTTTTTTTTTTTTTGCATGTACATTTAGATTTCTAATAATGAAAAAGGGACTTCTCTTTAGATATTGAACCTGAGCGTGGACATTGTTATGACTTAATAGGTATTATGCATACTCTCAAGTCTAACTGACCTTCTATAAATTAACTTGGATCAAACACACCATCACCTTTTTATTCTGCATATGTTGAGCACAGAAAAATGATATTCCAATCAATATTTTTTTGCAGTTGTTTGTAGTTGATTAGGGCAAAGCTTCTGAACACAACTTTCTCTCCAAACCTCAGTTTGGGGACAAATTGAGCTACATATTTCCCAAATTATAGTATCTGAGCTAACTTGTTCTCACTGTAAAATCAGCACATAGTAAACGATAGTAATGTGAATTGTCTTTTGTAAGACATTTGAAATTATGTACTTGTAGAGGAATAAAGCTGCATTAAAACAGTCACAGTTCTGAGTGAAGTTAATGTTAATTGAGGTCACTCAGAAGACTCTGACATCAGTATGAGAGAGGTGAAGGATTTCAAGGGGCAGCACAAATGCTGGAAATACATTGAAGACTGGATAAACTTGCAGGTTCAGTGTCTGCATGAGATAGTTTTGAAAAAATCTAAACCAGGATTCTCTAGTTGAGAAAAATACTGAATGTAAAATCTCAAGCACTTTTGAAATCACTGTTGTGGTCTTGAATCGTCTCGATGGCGGGACAGTAGGAACAACTGTTTTGCTTTCTTGCATTATCATTCATGGGACAGCTTGAAATTTATGTCCTCTACTTCATTTTCTTTATTCATGTTCTAGTTCTGCTCTGTTGGCAAAGACTTTGTAGGACACTTTGTCTTACACATGCAGCTGTTTAACTCTTGAGGGCCTTTTTATACATAACTGCAATCTCTATTTCTCTAGATTGTATCATCTAATTGTTAAAGCCTTAGGCCCTGATCCTGCAACTACTTGCTCATGTGAGTTAGTCCAGGTCACTTGTTTACATTAATGTGTTCACATGCATAACTTCTTGCACGTTCAGGGCATAGCACTTCAAAATCTATCCTTTGCTTGGTACTTATCCGTGTGAGCTTACATAGCACTGCATAATTTGCCTCACTTGCAGCAATGTGCAAAGGTTTTATTTACTGCCTCCCAAAGATTCCACTTCACACATTTGCTCAGTGAAGCTTAAAATCGCTTTGGGGCACCTCACAGTTCAAGGAATGAATGTTTCATTCTTTACCTTGCAAGTTCTGTTGTTGTTGTTGTTGCTGTTGTTGTTGGTGGTGGTTTTTTAAGTGTCCTTGGTGCAGCACAAGGATCTTTCTTTATAGTTTTGGTCTTAAATAAAAGGCATTAGTTAATTTCCCATCAGCAAGGTTAGGCTGATAGTATCCATGACTTAGGGGTTTATGAAAAGGCCACTATAGGGCATGACTCTAGAAAATGCTTGTTAATTTATAATGATAGTTATGCATAGCAATTATATACTAGCTGCTCTCTTCCACTGCAGTATGTGCCCTTTAGTGAATGGATTGAGGTTGAAAATCTGTTTTTCCTTAGGAAGAGCTATTCCATGGGGCATACTTGAGCAATATGACACTATAGATTAAATACAAACCTCAACTGATCATGAATAGCAATATGCAGTAAATGTGCCTAAAACAGAAATAAAGAAAAAGGAGAGGATGGGAGAGGGGGGGTGGGGAGTGGAGAATGATACATTCTCAAATATCATGAAATAGTTCTGACAGGAAAGGTTACATAATGTATCTGTCATTTTAATGACATTTCATTCTGGGCATTTTTCATGTTTACTCAGGTATTTGTCTCAGAACCTGGAAAATTTTGCCAAAAAGTGAAGGTGTGGATTTGCGAATACTGGAATTTTACTGATTCTATAGCTATCATCCTGTTTATGATTGGTTTTGTTTTGCGCTGGTCCAGCTCCCCCTTTCAAACTGCTGGGAGGCTACTTTACTGCTTAGATATTATATTTTGGTATACTCGGCTCCTTGATCTTTTTGCTGTGAACCAGCATGCTGGCCCATACCTGACAATGATTGGGAAAATGGTAAGTATTGTGCTTTGAAGCAATAATTTTGTATTTTAGTCCTGTATTCAGGAATATGTAAAGCTGAGAAGTGACAGAAAGGAATGATGGTCAATGGAGAGGTCACCTAATAATTCATAGTGAATGTATTACCTGAAAATAAGGTGACGACTTCTGTTTGTAAGTTGAACATAATCAGATTTAATTTTTCTTTAATTTATTAATTACATGAAGTTATTCACAAAAGCCATTTTTACTTCATTCCTTAGAGAAGGATTGCATTTGAGTTAATTTTCTGATCCAGCTTGGTTACAGAAAAAGTCACTGCATCTTGCAGATGAGTTCACTAGTATAGATTATTCCCCTAGTTCTTGGAAACTGTTTCATTATTATTTTACTTATGGATCAAAATAATTAAATCCCATTTTATCTGGCAAAATTTCTCTGAGATCAAAGTTAATTTTTTTCTCTCTTGGTATGAGAACTGCTGCCTAGTCTAGTTCAGTTTCCCACTGTAATTTCCCTTCATTATTGAGGACTACCTTCTTAATACACTTACATTTTTTCTTGCATGGTACTTCCAATTCAGTGTTAGAAGGCAAAATAATTTTCACTCCTGTTCCTTCCTCTCAGTTTGAAAGAAGCACCACTGAGGAAAATCGGTACTATAAAGTCTTTGCATTTTCAAATCTTGCTTAAGATCTAGAAGGGACATGAGAAACAAGTATGACTTGTGCTTTTTTTTGTCCAGGATTATTTTAACCTCTATAAAATACTCATGTAGTCCACGTCATATAAATAAAATATTTTATTTTCTCCAGCATATTAGATTATTACTCCTGTTTTCCATTCTGATTTGCAAAAGGAGATATCCCTAAAGTGTATATTTCTTTGACATATAATTAATACAACTAATTCTTTGACCCAAACATCTCTTTCAGACAGCAAACATGTTCTATATTGTGATCATGATGGCCATAGTTCTGTTAAGTTTTGGGGTGTCACGAAAGGCAATTCTGTCACCAGAGGAGCCTCCTTCTTGGACTCTGGCACGAGATATTGTATTTCAGCCCTACTGGATGATGTTTGGTGAGGTTTATGCTGGAGAAATAGATGGTAGGTGATTTTCACAATGCAGTTGAAGAGCTTAAATTTAATACATGCAGAAATATGCCCACTTTGGACTGCTAGAATTTTGACTACTTGTTGAGTCTGTTCATTTTCAAACAATTCTGATTCCAGCATATATATGTGCTTAATGAGTAATACTGCATGAATAAAGTTATTAGCTTCTTTGATAAAAATAAAGATTAAGCTCTAAACATTTCAATTTTAGTGTTTCAAATTAAATATGTTGCAAATCTCAGAGCAAAGCACGTAGGAACTAACACTTAGATACTTTGTGGTCAGGGGATCTGGCAATGAAATGAATTTCCAATCAGGTGAATACAATGCTGCTAATCTCTTGAAGAAAATACTACAGAGTTGCCTTAAAGAAAATAAAAATTAAGGAAGGGTGGGGAAAAGGGAAAAAAGTTACCTGTCATTAGTCACAGATAAACCATGTGAATATGAAGAAGCAATCAATGTAAATAAGAAAACCACTGTATCTCAATTAATGGTTTGAACTTGTCTCAGTAAGAAGGAAGAATCAAGCACTCCAGAAGGTATTTCAGCATTATTGATGGAATGCACTCTCATGCTATTGCCTGATGGCTACAAGTAAAACAGTCCCTAAAATAGAAAAGTAGGTATGCAAATAGGTACATATATATAAGATACATAGTTCAGCATAGACCAAATTCATGAAAATAATTTAAAATATTGCATCCATTATTACTGCTGAAACAGTCACATGATGACTGTGTATTTTGGTTATATAAGTCAAAATTCTTTTAAAGCTATGATTTCTTTAGTGACTCTTCATGCTCAGAATATGTCCAGAATTTAGAGCCACTGTGTTATAAATGTGTTTTACAATTTCATCAAAGGTGTAAAATTTGATTAGACATTAAAAAGACTGAAAAGTTTTTATTTTGACATTTAAAAACATTAAAAGGGATCCCTTAATTTCTATGATTAGCTGATTGATCCCACAAATATTCATAGCTCTGTATATTGTTTTGTGCCTGAGTTAATGTGATTTTAAGTTGTTTGTGAAGCTCTAAATGAGTAACACTCCTGTACCCATAAAGCAGCCTTTGAGCTGTGTCATTTCCAGAATGGAGTCTGTGAAAGCTCTGCCACTTGCTTTAAGAGTCAAACATTTGAATTTCAGCCTACTTGACTCTATGCCATCTCCCAAATGCATTTCAGTCGCACAGTTCTTTTCTCTTAACTAAAAGCTAAAGTGAGGGAATAACAACTGGTATGTATGAAGTGGCATCTGCAGCTTCTGAACTGCGATGGAAACTATGGGGCATTTAGTAGCATGAAGAGGTTTTACTTCTCTTTTATGTAGATGTTGACCTTTTAGTTGGAAGTTTAGTGATGTATCTCTGTGAAATTAACAGGGACTACTCAGTTTCTTGCTGGAACAAGTGAAAAGCACAGACCATTGATGTGGTCTGATTGCCATGCTAATTATGCTCTGCCTGTCCTTCATTTCCAGTTTGTGAAAACAATGAAGACTGTCCTCCTGGCTCCTTCCTCACACCATTCCTCCAAGCTGTCTACCTCTTTGTGCAGTACATCATCATGGTCAACTTGCTTATTGCTTTTTTTAAGTAGGTACTTGGTATTCTGTTACAACAGCAACTAACACATTCAGCCAGCACTTCTCAAAAGCCTTTCACCAAAAACACTCCAGCAAAGGCATATTGATGGTGATTGTTATCCTGTCTTCCATGGGGATAATGTGAAGAAAAAAGAGAATGGTGGTAGCAAGACATTGAAAGATCGGGGCAGTGAGAAGACAAACTGTTTTGCTATTTGGAAAGAGTCTGACCCTGAAAGCAGACAACTCCAGTTGGCAAAAAAGTAACATTAATTCAGCTCTGAAGTAATTTTTTTCTTTGTTTCTAGAGGTTGTATTTGTTGTGCTGAGAGCCTATATAACATTCATCATAGGGTAGCCCAGATTGACAGATAAGTGGCAGTGTTCAAGGAAAGAGAATAATGACTGTCGGAGTCATTATTCTCTTTAGCAAATTCTTTAGCAAATAATTTGAGAATTCCTGGTGTTTGATGAAATCTTATATATTCTAGTCTGAAATCTAACCAGTGTTTTTTACAAGCTGCCAAAGTAGGAAGGGTCTTTGTAGTAATTCTCTAGAAATTCATAATAATTCTATAATAATTAATCAGTGTCTCTATAGTATTTTAACAAAAAAACCCTTTTAGTGGGTAAATTTCTTTAAAATATTAGTAAAAAGCAGCCTAACCCAAGTAGTTAATTACTTTTTCCAAGAATTTTAGCATTTCTGTGGAAGAAAATGTCAGCTGTAGGTTAAACAAAAATATACTAATTAATATTCAAGAAAACTGAACTATCAAAACTCAGTCTATTTCCACTTCCAATTAAAAATTCCTTTCCTGAAATTATCTTAAGGAATCAATTTATTATTTTATACTACACAGCTGAAAAATTGTAATTTGAATTATTTCTGAAATTAAACTTTCAGCAATGGTGATATGCTAAATATTCTGCTTAGTGATTTGTTTCTTTCAGAAGTGGGACAAAAAATGGGTATGAACAATATATTTATTTATACTTTCAGAAACAAAGCTGATGTTTTTGTAACTATATATGCTGAGTGTGTAGTACGACAGTTCAAATGAAATTACAGTGCCAGAAACCATAACATTGCATTCCTGTGCCTGGGTCTTGGATAGTACTTATGGAAAATTATTCAGTGCAACAGCAGTTATGTTTAATAATATCACAAGTCCAGTTAGTATCCTGCAGAGGAGTGGTTCACATATCTGCAAGTATTTTGTTTAGGGGGAATGCATAGAACTGTTTTATTACCAGTTTTCCCTTAGACTGGTACATACTTTTATTCCAGTCCAAAGAGGCAGATAATGTTGAATTTTCAGTTAGGCTATGCATTACAGTTTAAATAACATGGCTGAGATTTCAAAGCTACTTCAGTGATATGCCCCAGCTTGTGTTGCAGGCGTGGCTGCAGTGCCACGTTTGTGTCATTCGGTGGCAGAGAGGAAAAGGCGAGGTCTTCCCCTGGTGCTCTGACCTACATGGGCTCCCAGGATTGCTCAACAACCTGACATTATTGCTTTTCTGTTTGTTAGGTTTTTTTCCTTAATATTAATTTGAGATGTTACACTTGAGAGGCGGCGGGTGTTGGCCGAGTGGCGTAGGCCCCGGCCTGTGGAGCCGGCTCCTCCTCTGAGGACGCCGGTTCGAATCCTGGAGGAACTCGCTGTCACCGTCCGAGCTGCTCGGCTGTGGCAAAATGAACCTCAGGAGTAAAGGGGGTGGGGCCAGTTCCGCACACACTGTGCCTCACCTAAAAAATCCATTGCGCAGGCTTATCCCAAGATCTTCGTTCGCGAAGTCCAGCCAACAACAACTTCAGTGATATCTTTTGTCCAGTTTCCATTAATGTGAGTAGGAGTTGGATCTCCAAATCTGTTAGGCAGTTTTGAAGGTCTCATTCTCAGTGCACTAACTGGAGGCACATCCAGCTCTTTTATTAGGTGGAAGTTGCTAAGATTTACCTCACTGGAGGAATAGGACTTTTCTTCAGTGTCTGATTAGATCTGTACAAAAGTATCTTGTGCTATATTGACTGTATTCATCACAGCAGTGTTTAACCATCCTTCTCCCCTTCCTCTATCATTCTTAGTAATGTTTATTTTGATTTGAAATCCATATCGAACAAGCTGTGGAAGTACAACCGGTACCGCTACATTATGACCTACCATGAGAAGCCATGGCTGCCTCCACCATTCATCCTACTGAGCCACATTGGACTTCTGATAAATCACATCTTCCACCATCACTACCCAAATGAGCTGGATCAAGAGGAAGGCGATGTAGGACTAAGTAAGCTGGGAACCGAAAGAAATAGTTGATGACAATTGTTTGTCAGCCTCCCATTGTCTTGAAGTTGAATTCCTGGGGGAAAAAAAAAAAAAGGAAAGAAAAAGAAAAAAATATATTCTCTGTGTAGGGTGCTGTTTTAATGTGAAGGACTGAATTTAAGTTGCCTGCCTGAGAATTCTTGAAGACAAAATAACTAGGTGATGAGGGGAATGTTTTGCTGTGCTAATTACTCTGCATCAGTCAAGATATCTCACAACTCTGAGCTGAAACAAAGTGACAGCAACTTACTCTGTTGGAATTAATAGCCTTATTTATAAAGAAATTAAACAGTACTGAAGATATAAGTATCTGTATGCTTGTCATGAAAAGACCAAGAATTCGTTATTCATTGCCTGGGGAAAGTAGATGCAGAACTCAAGGACAAAGGTAATCCAATGATGGCAGATGCAGAGAAGAGAGCATAGGGGCTTCCCACCTTCTCACAGTTTACCTCTATTTGTGCACTAGCTTATCGCTGCACCTTTCCTGCCTGGACTTCTTCATCCCAGAGTCCTTCCTATTGCCTCTTCAAGGAAATGCCAGTTACCTGTCTCACTGTTGCCTGCTCTCCCAGAAATAGCCCTAGCTGTTTAAGGGAGGGGACCACAAGGCATTGGAATGGGAATGAATACTCAGTAATGGGGGTTGCTTGTTGGGGCGAGTCAGGGAAATGAGGAGAAGAGGCTGGTCACCACAAAAACATTGGGAAACTCTGGTGTATAGTATTATACAGCTTTACCTATTTTGAAGCAACATACACCCTTGATGCCTAATACCCTGCCTAGGTTATGTGTTACTGAGGATTTGCTCTGCTGAACATGAATCCCTGAAGATACTTGGAGTGCTGGCAGGTAGTTACAGGGTTCAAAACCAGGCTTAACTAATCAATGCTGAGCTGCTTTACTGTTGCTCCCAGGCTCAGCGCCTGCATCATGACTGGATACATCAGCCTGTCTTTGAATTGTCACTGATACGCATGAATAGCATGTCAGCGATCTAGTATAGAGGGTGTCTTGTAAGGTGCATCAGCCTAAAGGAAAACCAAAATACTGCTTAGCACATCTAAAAGTCCTTGGATAGAATATGGCTCATGCCTTGCTTATACTTCTCTCAGAGGGAGAATTTTTTTCCTGTTTATGTGCCTCCGAGCTCCTTTGCTATGTACATATGCAGTGCTTGGTAAGTTTCTTCTATATTAATTTTGGTGTGATTATAATTAACTGGTTTTCACAATGAGGATCCAGTGCCACCCTGTGGAAAATCAGTGAAAATACTGTGATACACATAGTAAAATTTTGGAAGATTTCCCCCATGACACATATGTTATGAGGTAAAAGAGCCTGAAAGGTGATCAGGTCTCATTTGGAGAAAAGAGGGGAACCCCAGAACACTGTGGGGTTATTGGCTGCTGAGCTGTGTGTTGCGGCTCTTTGTTACATGCTTGTTGCTTGACATAGTACCCTCTTAGCCAGTACAGTGAGGACTCTGGTAAGTGAAAAAGGAAAGAAAAGAGGAGCTTTGGAAATGTGGACACACGCAGCTTTTTGCCAGACGCATTTCTTGTTATAATCTGTCTGCTCCCTCAGAAGTCTTGATATGTTAGAAGAGTAGTATCATGAATAGCCTAAATTGTGGAATTGTAAACTTTTGAGTGTTTTCTTTCTCCCCTAATAATCTTGGAGGGAAGGATGAGGTGGGGGATATTACTGTTTTATACATATGAATGTTAATTAAGAACATCTTAATGTTTTATACATACAAACATGTTACACAATTAGGTGAAAAGAAAGCTTTCTAGCTTTGAATACCTAAAAGAATTGTAATTGTTGTTGATGACTAGCCCTAAATGAATGCCTGGACCAAATTAGAATGACATTTTTGTAAGTTTTATACATGTATACCTACATCTTATAAGCAAAACATATATAACAAAATTAAGGAAAAGAATTGGTGAGAAAATACATCTTTGTGAGCAGGCATTTGAGTATGTACTTTTGAGGCTTTAAAGGGGAGTACATTGGAATTTTTGTCAATGTGGTTATGTTCCCTGTCTAAGAAAAGATTAAAAAACATGTTTTCCTGTATTTGGCATGTTGAATCTTTACACATAAGCCCAAATTCACAGAATTAGGCATGACTCCTTCTCTTCAAGGGAGCTAGTTTTTATTTTTTTACCTCATGGATGTTTAAAAACAACTGCGGTTATCAACATAGTTTTTACTGATTCCTATCTCCTTTGTTCAGAGCTCTACCTGAGTGATGAGGAGTTAAAGAAACTTCACGACTTTGAGGAAAAGTGTGTGGAAAAATATTTTCATGAAAAGAATGAAAGCCTGAGTTCCAGTGACAGTGAAAGGATCCATCTGACCACAGAAAGGTATGGTTTGCTGCAGATTTGTGTTCTTTGTATAAATTTGTCATATAAAAAGACTTGGATAAGCTAATGCTTTTGAAACAAATTATGATCACTGTGAACATGCATAGGCCTTGCTAACTTGAGGAAATGTATCTGTTTGAGCTGCATGTTGGATCTGTCTGGAAAAACTTGCTGGCAGAATTACTTCTTCAGATATGTGCAGTGTGTAGGTGGTTTGAGGGGTACAGTAAGGTATTGCAAATTTTCACTTTTGTAGACCAATTAGCACTACAAAAACATGCCAGAGAGCAGCATATAATACATGTTTTTATTTAGAAGCTTAGCCCTGTAGGAATGCTGTGAGAGTGTTTGTTACTTGTAATTGAGTATAACTGCTATTTACAAAAATAATCATAAAACCATTTTAGCATTATTTTGAATAGAGTGTCTTGGTTTGCAAAATGCTGATACACTATTGTCCATAGACTTTCAAGATTCGCAGTATTGGCCTAATTTAGCATTCTGTTGAAATCAATGGCAAATCTGCCAATCAGTTTAAGGAAAAGAATTTAAAAAAGTGAATACTATGAAAAGTCTCTGTGAATACTGGTCTCCTCTAACATATTTGTTTTGCCTAGAGAAAGATAACCTCTCAATCCTTTCCCATTCATAACCTTATTTCCTGCATGTTAGAACAAGACATAGAAGCAAAATGAGCATCCCCCATAGCAGAAATTAAATAAGGAGCTTTGTTCAAAAGCTGCAAAAATTATTACTTCGAGTAGATTTCATTTACTGGATAAATACAGATGTGGGAAGGAATTCTTTCCTAAGTGCAAAAGATTTCAGCATTTCAGCACTTCACAGCATTACATAACATTAATGCAAGAAATTTGTTTCAGTGAAAAAAATTGTCCTGGAACACTAGTCTTTGATGTTATTCAGCAATTGGTTAATACCGTATCTTTTAGTTACTCTGTGACAAACAAAAAAGTGACTACTGCCTATTGCCTGCAGCTAGTTTATCATTGTCTTAGTGATAAAGTGCCAGAGAGTATCTTCAGCAAATGTGAAGATAATTATTTGGTTAAAATTATGTAATTCCAGGCTAACAAGTTCTTGCACTTTTTACTGGAGATTTGAAGATGATAAAAGAAAGGCTTTGCTTTTTAGGCAGTTGAATTTTACCTGAAGTTAACTGATGGCATAAAATGCACAGAATCTGCTTCCAAAGGCCAAATATGTTCTTGGGAAGACCCCTTTCCCAGCAGTCCCCCATATTTGAGAAATGAAAGATTAAAGAATATATGTAGGTTTATGTAAGCCTTGTCCTTCTCCTGCTTGCATAAGAAATGTATAAATGCAGGATGACTAGCTGACAAAAAATATACTCTAGTGCATTTTACATTTGCAACAATAGCCAGTGCAGCCTGCTCTCCATAGTTCAGTAATTAAATGGCAATGAATAGCTACTAATAGGGAAACAGCAGTTTTTAAAAACAGCCACTTCTTGAGCAAAAAGTCTGTTTCCTTAAGAGACACTGGGTCTTGGCTGGGTTTTGTCAAATACAGATATTTATAACAGTGAAAGTCACCATTAAAAAAAAAAAAAAGGCAGAAAAAAAAGGGCTGTTTGAAACAGTGGCTTTTTGAAATGTATTAATGGCTTCCCTCATCATCTTGCAAACAGACATAAAGATCTAAGCTTTGGTATTTTAATTATATTTTCTTTTTCCACCTAGAGTGGAAGAGATGTTTCTACAGCTTAAAGAGGTGCATGAGAAGGTATTTTATATCAAGGAGTCTCTACTGTCCCTGGACAGCCAGCTAGGACATTTGCAAGACCTCTCTGCATTGACAGTGGACATCCTTAAAGTCCTTTCAGCTGTAGACACTTTGCAGGTGGAAGAAGCCTTACTGGCTGACACAAGATATCAAACATGTAGGAAGCTGCCACATAGCTGGAGCAATGCACTTTATTCTAAGACTTTGAGCAGCCTGGAGTGTTTGTATGAGAAGAAATACCACTACTACAGCATGCCACCCTCCCTCTTACGGAGCTTAGTAAGGAGTCAGTGTCCATCAGAGTGCAAAGACCATGTATTGAGATCTGAGAGTAACAAGGTGGTTAAATACAGTTCTGGAAAGGTGGAGGTAGAAAGTGACACACTCACTTCAGGAGCATCATCTGAGACTAAATCAACACTTAGATATGGAGACTTCTTGCTGGTGCCTCCTGACCATCAGGGAGCGTCTTTCTCTGAAGATATCACCTTAAATTTGTCCTTTTTGAGCACTCCTGCCAAGTACAGGGATGAAGTGTTCAGAGGTGACCTGCGAAGTAGCACTCTGCTACAGCAAAACTTGCCGAGTACCAGTCTCATTGAAAAAGAGACAAAAGATTATCACTGGAGCCAGAGAGACTTTGCTATTCATTTGCCAACAGAGAAGACTAATACTATAGAGACTGATCATCCTCTTGGTCTCCAGCCACCTCTAGATATTGAAGAGAGTGCAGCATCCCCCTGCAATTATGGAGAAGAAACTGAAGGTGGTTATGTGAACTGGGGGTTCTCTGAAGGTGATGAAAAAGGAATTTTCATCTCAGATTCAAAAAGGAAAACCCTGTACATACATTATTCCAATGGCAGGGACAACAATTGCAAGAATAGCCCTACCAGGCAGGGCCAGTTAATAGAATCAAAGTCCTTCTCCTGCGACTCTGACAGGTCACATCACAGAAGCATCAGCATCTCTCAGAACAAGCTGAAACGCAGCACCTCATTCTGGATTAGCCCTCTCTGGAGGGACTGGAGTTTCTGCAGAAGCAACAGCTTACAGTCCTCTAAGAAAGCAACATCAGGGCAAACCTGCAAGGCTTTAGGTGGTAATTATAAAACACTACACTTGTATAGTATCTTTTACTGGAGAGTCCTAGACGCTATAAAATTTCATTTGCACACAGAAGGTATTAGCTGCAGTTGATGGTAGTAGCAGGGAGTCCAGAGTTACTCTTTGACTTCTGTTGTGGTGGGTCTGGCAGTTGCTGGGAATTTCTGAAATGTGCCTGATATCCAAGCTGCAACATGCCTGTGTGTCAGCCATGCTGATTCTTCCCATCTAGTGGGATCTCTGTGTCTGTGATTGCACAGCCAGGGTGACAGAAATATTGTGCTCACTTTGGGGGAAGTCTCTTTAAAGGGCTGCAGGAGCCAAAATACATTACACAGTCCCCTAGAGGTACATTAGCATTATCATAGGTCAGATGGATGCATGGAGTTATTTTACACTTCTGTAGCCAGTTTAAATCTCTCCCTGTCCACCACCAAGTTTGCTTATCAAGAACTGAAATACAACAGATTCCTGTTCTGATTATGAATAGTATGAGATGATGGATAATATTTGTTGTTTCATATCTTGTGATGGTGCATGTCTTTGCACTGAACTGCATGAGGATTAACTTTGGATGTCAAAAGTCTGTCTCAGTTTGCTTTAGAGATCTGCCAATTCTCAGTCTTATCTTAATAATCGAAAGCTCTGTAGCTTAAAGGTATTTTTGACTCTTTTCTGCAGACTCTTTACTATCCAGTGAGTTACACCACAGTGAGGCAACAAAAGCAAAACAGGAAGAAGGCAGAAAGTCTGAGAGAAGAAAGAGGAATCAAAACCCCCTTCAGGTGCCGGTATGGGCAGATGCAAGAGAATCACATATATCACAACTGTCTTTTTCATTCATTAAGAGCATTTCTCACTGTGATTTAATTTAAAATGTGCATGCCGCACACAAATTGGGTCATCTCTTATGTGTGTCTAGCCTTGGTTCAATTTTTCTCTTGTTTGAAACATGTGGGATTTCCCTGTTGAACTTGACACCCAAGGACTTCACTAGATAATTTACTGGGGTGATATTGATTTACAGAAGCATAAATCAGTCCTTGCACTTCAGTTCACAGAAGAACTTGAAGAGGCTTCAGAAGATCTAGGATAGACTAAAGGAGTAGCCATATCCAGGTGGTATACAACTGTAAATAAGCAAACTAGGCCTCATAATGTTATCTCCTGCCTGCAAGAGTCCTACAGTCTTCTCTCTGAATCAATCAAATATTTAGCATGTTGCAGAAAGCAAGGTGTTATATGTATGGGGCAATTTTTGTAACTGAATGTCTGTGTTCATATATAACAATCTATTTATAGAGCTGTGAAGAAATTCCTAGGGTCTTTGTGATCTGGAAAGAGTTATCACTGTTTAAAAGATGAACACTGAAGAGTCATCTTGTTTACACAATGTGCTCAGGTCAGCTAAGGACCTTAGACTTGAATTTTGAGACTGAGTATATCTGAACATATTAGGTCTTGAAATTCAAATATGTTCATATAGTACAAGATCTTTCATCAGTTTTATTTAATAGACAATAGCAACGTATCTCCTGCAACTTGTAACAAAAAATGGGAAAATCTGTTTCTCAGTTGGTAGTTTGTTCTATCATTGGCACTTCAGTCTCAAAGTCCACCTCATAGGCTGTCAGAGAACTGCAGAGATGCTAGTTGCTCTGTAAACTGAATTTTGTTTTTATTCTGTGTTGTCAGGTGATTAGAGTGGATGACTGTCCCCAGAACACTCAAGTGATCTCAGAGCCTGCAGAGATGAATGTCTGGGACAAACAAGAGAAAGACAGCAAGAATTGGCTCACAGTGTCTAATTTCAGTCAGCTAAGTATGTAACATTTTGGAAACAGTGAATTTCAGAAGAGCTTTTAACACGAAGTAAATAAAATTCACAAATTCAAAGTGTCGTCCACCATTTTTCACCTTATGGCATAATTTCCATAAAATTAGACATAGATTCCAGGCATACATGGCTTGGTTATTTACTGCATCATTGAAGAGGCAAAAGGGTTCTGGGTTAGATGGAAGAATTGAATCTTCTGGGAGCACTGCCTGTCTTACATGGGAGTCAGCACAGCGCTGATCGTCAGGAATGAGCGGGAAGAATTAGGACTTTGTCTTCTCTCCTTCTAAAGTAACATCCTGGTTAATTGTGAAAATAAACTTGTGATTTTCCAGGACAATTATACTCACAGGCAGTGCTGCAATACTGTATTGCTGGCAGATCCTAAGTCCTATGAATGTGTTATTCATTTCTCATTGCTCAGAAACACATCCTCCAAAGGAAAGATATGAATTCTTTATTGTCTTTTTTGGGGATGAAAAGGAATGACATTCTTACTCTTCTTTTAGTAATTCTCCATCTCCTTCATTCTCAGAAATCCTATGCAAAGTTCATCTCATCTTTCAACTTTGCTGTGATTTGGCTCACTGGTTTCATCCTGTGAGCAGCTGGGAGAAGTACTGGGGAATGCTGTGACTCAGTACCTCAAGGTCCGAGGAGGGCTGCACTCCTCCCAAATCTGCTGACAAAGAATGGAAAGAGTTTGTTTTATCCCTATGAAATTCCATTATTGTTTTTATAACCCCTTATGAATTTGCTAGGATAATATGGTATTTAGATGTTTATTTCACAGCACTGCATAGGTATTTAGTTTATAGTGATAGAACTGTTCATTTACACTCTAGAAATAGCTTATTTGCACTCTTTTGGCTAGGTTTGGAATGCCTCAGTTCCATGCACCAGGAAAAGAAAAACCAAGACACTGGTAGGCATACCATACCATTCTGCGATTACCTGAGGCATTCTCAAGAGGTAAGACCAAAGATCATGCATCCTAGTCCATGATTTTTGTTGGAGTGAGCCCAGGGTAGGTCTACTGTCATCCATGGATTTTTCACTACAGATTCGTTGTCATGACATACCTCTTTGAGAGATGAGAAACTTTGTTGTCTACTGGCACAATGTATGTGTGCTAGTAAATGAACAATTTAACAGCTGTAGCACTGTACTAAGATTATCAAAGTAGGATATTAAATTATTGAATCACAGAGTGATTCTGAATATGAAATTAGTCAGAAATTGCATATATGTTGATGTTGCATTGGGTCATGTGTGAGCACATAGCTTGGTCTTGAACCTGTGGGCAGAATGGTTCAGAAGCAAATTTTGGAAAGTTAGCTACTTAGCGCTCACTCTATCATGTAGAGATAGTTATTTTTAGCAAAGGAATAGTTAAATATTGATAATAATTGCAAAGTGTAGATTTCTTAGCCATTGGCTTATAAACACCATATTTTATGATTAAAGAGAATTAATTTGCAGCTCTATAATTGAAAGGTCCTCTGCCTGTGTAAAACAGCATAGGCTCTTTGAATTTGTTAGGGCTGGACCATTTTGTATTTTCTGAAGACTCGAGCAGGAATCTGGATTATGAAAACTATCATCAGTTTTAAAATGGTGTAGCTAAAAGAAGAAAATGAATTATTCACTAGATGTAGGGTTATCTCACACATATGAAAGGAAATGAACAATGAATAAATTAAGAAAAGTAAATGTGAAAGAATCCTTTCCTCTTTTTTTCAAAGCACAAAAGTACCCTTCCTAGTCTGTTATAGCATGGTGATCTTTCAAAGCCTAGCATATTTTTCACTGTAAATGTTATTTTTGTTTATTTGTTTGATTGTTTTGTTTTGGGGATTTTTGTTTGGTTTTTGTTTGTTTGTTTGTTTTGGGGGGGTTGTGGGTTTTTTTTGTTTAGGAATGAAAATGAATCAGAGAATTTCAGATATGCTGTTCTAAGTGTTGTAAAAAACGAATCCCAAATACCAGGAAAGGGAGCATGAATGTTAATTTTAAAAATGGTGGGGTTTTCTATGAAAAAATAATTATGAGAAGAAGAGAAACAAATTTACTGATTTGATATTCTGTTAAACCTGCATTTGGAGCCTGAATCACTAAGTCTTTGATATGTGAAACACAAGATCAGACAAGCAAAATAAAAGTCAGGTCAGGAAAACTGTGTGAAGGAACTGAGTAATCTGGTGCTTCAAAACTCATATTAAGATATTCTTGGATGAAACACAAAGGTGGGATTTTTAAAATTCTAAAAAAAATACCAATGATTAATAGCAATATTGGAGTTAGATGGAAACCAATCACTTTCAGAACACTGACTTAAAATTATTTATTCTTCCAAGATACAGACTCTAATACCCACTCAGTTATCCCTCTCCCTAAGTCCTCACTTGTGGCGGTCAGAAACTAAAACGGTCCCCGCTTGATAGGGAATGTAAGCGAGAACAACTTTATTGAAACTATAACACACAATATATATATGCTCAGTAAATGAATATTCATCTCAGCATTCGACTTAGGCAGCTTCATACATCTGGGAGACAGGGAGGCGACAGTTTTGCAGCCTTTTATCTGTCAAGAGATGACCATTTAGGTTTCTCCCAAGGTCTCCTCGATATCCCTATTAACTCCTTTGTTGCCAAGCTGTTTTGTATCCCAACACTCACTGGACTGTGAAAGTTTGTATTTATCACTGAGATATAACAAAGTTGCTGCATCCAACTGTTCCACTTGGAGTATGATATATTTTAAAGAAATACATCTTTCCTAAAGTGATGCTTCTCAGGTTTATCCACTACATGCTGGTGGTTCAGGAATCCCTACTGATAGGTAGCAGGGAGCAAAGCAAGGGCATGTATAGGAAGATTTTAAAAAGATTTTTGCATCTGCAGAGCCAGCTATGCGGTCAAAACATGAGAGAACTAAGAGAAAGTAAATTAAGTTTCAGATTAAATTAAAGGCTGAATTTTAGTTGGTTTGTCTTTAAAGTTAGGTGTCCCTGAACTTGTGTTGGAGAAGTTTCTTTCTTTTGAGGATTGAAATCTGCCTGACTACTGCAGAGAGGAATTTTATTTCTGACTAGCACACTAGGAGGACCTGGCTGGCCCATTTTTTCTTAATATTGCTGCAAGTTTAGATGACTATTTGAGTATTTCTTTAAATAAAAGATCTGGAAAATAAGTGATCAAAACGGCATTAAAAAGCCATTCTATGTGTCACCTTCTTCTGGTTTAGAGTGATTTTTATTTTCAACAACTGCAAACTCTGTCCATAGACTGGAATTTTTCAACACAAAGAAAATTCTCTAACACTCTCCATTTGAACACCTTTAACAAGCTTTGTTGAGAGTATTGAGATAATGGGAAGGTACATGAACATTTCATTAAAATGTATGGAGGCAACATGGAAAACTGCAATGCGAGTTAAATAGTGTCAGTTTAGTGTAGGTGTGATAATGCTGTGATTCACCTGCCTGTCAGTGTCATTATTTATATTTACAATAAGCATATCATTATCTGTTTCTAAGTTGTTTTTGTTTTTGGTTTTGGTTTTTTTTGAGTTGTGCAGAGTATATATTATAGTGATGTGCATATTTTACCAATATCTATCTTTTTAGGGTTTGAGTAATAGCGGATTTGGAAACACCAAGAAAAGCAATCCAAACAGGAACTTCTCGTATGTATTATTAGCATATTAAATGCTCATCACATGTTTTCAGAAAGAGATACATAGACTGTCTGCAGCTTTCCACTTCAGTTTTGTTTGTCATACTTTGGATAAATTCTGTGAAATGAAGTGTTAAGACAAAGAAGTTTTTTTAAGATTCTTTGAGGAAGCCTTATAAACTGAGATAAAGGAGATCCATTTAAACAAAGTGTATGACTTTAGGTAGAATACACACCTATTCCATCTCAAATAAAACTTGAATTTTCTACTTCAATCACTAAGATGACAGATTTCATGATCTTAAATGTGTTTTCCAACCTTAATGATTCTGTGACTCTGTGGTTCTACGACCATCTTTAATTGACCCTTTTTCCAATCTAGTGAGCTTGAAAAGTTTTTTGCTGTGCAAATTCTGTTTTTGTTGTTTTGTTTTTTTTTTTTAGATAAATAAAATGCTAGCAGCTCATGAAAGCTTCTCTCACTCTCTGATTAACCTTGTTTTTGCTAAGTTGCCCAAAATACAAAATACTTAGTTTTCTTTATGCATTTTCAAAAGTCATTAAGCTTTGATTATATTTGATGAAAGTAT
>VXAU01005830.1:0-18092 GCA_013399695.1 Formicarius rufipectus | reverse complement strand
CTGGTTGTACAAGTTTCCATTCTTCCCCCCCCCTTGCCAGCTTGATTAATCATTTTCTTAATATTATGAGTATTTTCACCATGTGCAATGTTGTCTCTATGTTTTTTCCCTTTCTTTCTTATTTTCATCAATTTCTTTTAGATCACTTTTTTTTTTTTTTTTTTTTTTTTTTTTTTTTGTTTTTATTNTTTTTTTATACTTTTTTTTTATCTCTTTTTTTTTTTTTTTTTTTTTTTAGCCCTATGGATGTAATTAAAAAAGACACTGGAAAGCTTTCATATCCCATTTGATTTCACCATGGGGAGAGGAGGAAAAAAGTTTCTGCGTTCTTTTTGTTTTTATGCACACTAGTGTGTGAAAAGAGAGTGTTCAGTGAGGGGTTTTTTGTTAGTTTTTTTTTCTTTTTTTTTTTTTTTTTGTTTGTTTGTTTGTTTTTTTTTTTGTTTGTTTGTTTTACACCCAGTCATTTATAGGTGGTAAACAAACAGCATACTTACCAGCAGGATGTACAGGCTGTTGAGTGGTCTGATTCTGTCATTTAGTCTATTGTCTTCAGTGGGGTAGCTCTGGTCTGTGAGTTGAATCAAATTTTCTGTAAAAGACTGCTTCAATGTTAATGCTGATGCAACAGTCTTTCTGTAAGCAGACTTGTTAATCCAAAAGACCATCAATTTAAAAAGTATGTTTTGGTATACACAAAAAATAATGGTGTTGATTCATGTAGCTCCATCTCAACATTGATTAAAAAATTAATCATTGTGTATGTGATTGAAGGGTCTGTAACTGCTACTGTTATTATGGTGTAAAAGACATGAACAGCAGTGCAGAATCAAGAGCAGCTCAACATAAGGCAGAGAAAGAAAAATGTCAGCTTTTCAATACCTGACGATGGTTTGCTGATGGTTGTATTTAACAAAGTTGCCCTGAGGGTTATTTGGTTTTATGATTGCTGATCAAACCTTTGGGAGTTTAGCCTTCACATAGGTCACGTATCTTGATATGTGATCCAGTGTTAGCTTAATGATGGAAATTTTGGATAAAAATGTTGAGTATTTGCTTTTAAACAGGTTGAGAACTCCAGAGGAAACCAACAGTAAGTCTTCCACTGATTGTCACTAATTTTAATTCGCATTTGCACATCTCAGTCTGACAATTCTGGAGTACAAAATCCAAAAGAAAGTTAATTTACTGTAATTGAGGGTTATAGGAAAATATGCAGATACTGTTTCATGTGTTAGTAACAAATTTGTACTTTAGAGTGAAAGTTTATGAGTACTTGTTTTTCTCATAATAACTGCCTAATCTTAATAAGAAAATCTGGTTTTACTCCAGTCTGCCCAGTAATTTCAGTGGGGAAAAACTCCTTAAGATAATGGTGCTGCTTTCATCCCTGACAGTCTAAGAGACCTCCTGAATTAAACCAGGGTGCATGTCTGAAGATAGATTGTGACAGACAATGTTTAATGTATGCTTTATTTTTCAAGTTACTATTTAATGTAATTCCTCTGTTTGTGTTATTTACCTGACACTGTATTATCAGTGAAGGACTGAATTTATTGTGAAATGCTCAATGAAGAAATCAAAGATTTTAGTGAGGAATGATTTTGTTTCTCAAAAAGAAAGTGTTAGTTAACTTCACTTGTATTTGTTGCATTTTAGTCTATCTTCCAGTTTTCCTGACATGACTCTGAGCTGTAAGAGGCTGAGCAGCTGGCTATCTATCTCCTTTTGAGACTAGCTGTGATGCAGAAATAAGTAGTTCTTAGTACTTCAAGTACTGCTCTTTCAGGGTGCATCTCTTCACAAAAGACTGCAGTGCTCAAGCGTATAGCTGCAAGCAGAGTTGTGGAGCTGCTAGCTGGAACACACCATTGCTTTGATTTAAATCCAGTTTTCCCATTTTCAAAAGGCTCTTTTAAATATTTTATTCTTTTACAACATATGAAATGCAACAACATTAGTTGGATCCCGCAAGAAAGCAGGTGCAAGGGACTTGGAATCACTAAGGGCAGTGAAAATGCTGGCCCTCCTCCAATGCCTGGAAATGTTTTTTGTATAAGATTTTTTCACTAGATAAGGAAGTACAAGGAAATAGAATGCACTGAGAAGAAATTAAGTTAAAAAAATTTAAGAATGTTGTTTAGATTATATATTTTTTTTTCAAAATTTATAGTAGTACAGTATATATAAATTCTTAAATCTGGTATTTTGAAGGATCATTTTTGAGCAGAACAAAGTTATTTTGTCTTCCTATTGAAGACATGCTCATTAATCTTGGTTGTATAAAAGTATCTTTCTATAAAAAAAAGACTTTTGGACCAAATTTGATCTGACTGAGTCTGTTAAATACATAACCTCAGAAATTGTTTGTCTGCTTATGTTTTAAAAGTATGTTAGATGCTGTGGGTTAATGGGAGAGTAATACTATAACTTTGGTGCAATAGTATGGTTAATGGAATGCTTACTGGCTGAAGATGGAGTTTGAAAAATCAAGCCTTTAGGAGGCCATGAAGCGTTATGGACAGCAAAGCTCTTTTGATATCCCAGAGATGTAGCTGGCTTAACATATCCTTGATGTTAATAACACAATTTTTCCACTCTTTCCCTAGATAAATTAGTCATCTGCCTTTATTACACTGATAACTGAAATCTGCCAATATACAGTACACTACAATGTAGTTAAAGCCCATTAGGAATTCTCTCTGAAACACTGAGACAATAATTCTGATTAGTCTCTTTCATGACAAATTCTGGCATGGAAGGAATTAAAAAATAGTGGATTTGTGTCTGCTATAATAATTAATACAGTGATCTTTAAAATATTATTTCAGTTCTCTTTCCCTGCTTGAAAACATCTCAAGATTTGCATCATCACTACTCAGGTAAGCAGGAAGTATCAAAATGCTAGCTGAGAAATTGAAGCCATTAAAAAGAACATTAGCCCTCCCCTTGTCTTCTGTGATTTTCATTTTGAAGAGTTGCACAATTGCCCACTGTTAAGAAGGTTCTCTGTTAATTCGTACCTAGCACTTAAGTGAGAGAATTATTAATTATTTTCTTGCTAATAATTGCTCCATTCTGGGTACTTGTGGCAAATCCAGAGCAGAATATAGATAAAGACTTTCAAAATATCAGTGGAAATAATGAATACACATCCAGTTCCTGAGGGGGCAGAAGAGACACTCATTTGTCTATAGCTTCACTTCTCCTTGCACCTCTCACACCATCCTTTGTACTTTCTGGAATTCTTTTTTTCAGTTAATGTAGTACTTAATCTGTGTTTGTATACCTATGAACTCCTGGAAATCTGTCAGGGAATAAATAATCTGAATGTTAATTCCATGCAGTCCTGTCTTTTCCTGAGCTGAATGTGCACAGATTTTCCCACATGGCACAGATTTCAGTTTTTCTCAGGGGAGAGATGGCCAGTAGATTGCCAACAGGACTTGGCCTCCTTTACAGGAAAGATTGGGGTAAACCAGAAGTAATAGCAGCCTCCAAATTCAAATCTATGTGGTTTTCACTGGAAATAACAACTGGATTTTAAACAACTCTACAGGAGTAATTTCTCTGACATGTTGGCTTTGTTGCAGTGATTAATTAGACACTCATCAGGAATACTATTTGAGATGAGGTATGACTTTTCATCACAGATGAAAGTGGTTTCCATTATGAGTTGACAAATATCTTGAGAGGCTGCAGTGTAGGTTTCCTTTCCTCAGATAGAGCGGGATAGAGTTTAGCAAACTAGGCCCAAAAATTGGACACTAAAATTCTATATCATATATTTCTTATGCATTATTTGTCTATCATGCTGAGTGAGAAAATACAATTTGGCCTCTCTGCACACCCAAAAGAACTAGATTTTTGTCCCAAGTTCAGCAGCTGATGCAAGTCTATGTCACATGGCTTCTCAAGGTTGTAGTGTGACTGCTGGCAGAGTTTGGCAGATGGCACGGGTTTGACAGATCCTCTGTTCACAACCTTGTCCCTGCTATGCACTGATGTCATGATCTGAGCATGCTCCCAGTGAGGCATCAAAGGAAGATCTGGATTTTCAGTCCATGCTCCAAAGCTTGTCTGAAGTGCAGATCTTGTCAAATGAGGACCCTAATTCATGGGTTGATGAGTCATGGCTCTGCTCTGCCTTTCATAATTAAATAAACTCTAATTAAATTCTGCTAAAGGAGTAATCTTGAAAGACAGGACTCAAGAAAACAGCAGAGTGAGGGGTAATTAAGTTAGATATCAGGAAAAGATTTTTCACCCAGAGCACTGGAATAGCTTCTCAAGAAAGGATTCACAGCAGCAATCCTGTCTGAGTTGAAGAAATATTTGGACAATGCTCTCAGGCACATGGTGAGATTCTTGGTGTGTCCTGCACAGGGCCAGAAGTTGGACTTGATGATCTTGATGGGTCTCTTCAAACTCAGCATATTCTATGATTCTATAATAATTATATCCCACCTGTGGGGAGAACAGGGGAGGATTGTTTTCCTCAGTTTTCACACTTATTTCCTCCTTCAGGCCTGTTACAATAGCTTTGGAGAATTTTGAATTTCCTTTGGGTGTAAGGAAAGCATGTTCTTATTGCTAAGCCTGCCAGGTCTTGCTGGTGTGATCCACACAGTGTTTAGAGTTACAAAATAAATTTCTGACAGGGTTTTTCAGACACCTGCTGTGATGGTAGCTACTCATGAGTGGCGTGAATATTGGAGAAAATGGGTCAGCTTTGAAGGATTACTCTGCTCCAATGGCTTGGAAGTTCACCATTGAACAACTACAGGACACTGATAAAAAGGCAGAATATTTGAAAGAAAAATGCTGTGGCAGTTATGGAGAGGCACAGCGATGTGCTGGGCCCTGGCTACTATTTATCAGACAATGCTCATCACTAGACAGCACTCTCAGTGGGAGGAGGAGGAATGCAGACCAACAGGCACTGTGACCAGACTCAAACTGGAGCTGAACCAGTGAGTCAACTTGTGTTGATAGCAGTTGCTTCAAAAAACAGAAGACAAAATCAGTTCAAGGACCCAAAAAGGCATCATGGTATTGAGTGAGTTTATTGTATTCCCCATAATCTACCAGTCTTTGTGAGAACTGAACACTAAAATGGACTATTTAGAACCATAGTGAAAGGAAGGACCTTCAAACATTGGGATCTACATTTTAATGAAGGCCTTCTGGTTATTTAACACTAGAGGCTCCACCAATCAACCAGGCCCTGCCCAATCAAAACCTCCATGTATTGTAGAAGGGGTTAAAATGCCCAGGATGCACATGAGGAATATATTAGGGAAGACAGTATGGATTAGTCCTGCCTCAAGGAAAAGCAAACCCGTTTGTGGGATTGTCTTTACTTAAGAACCTGGATGCACTTGTTGAGTAATGCAGAGGGACAGGAAAACATGACGTGTACCACAAGAGGATTTGATTTTTTGGGTAAGAACAGTCTGTAATGTTGAATTATGTAATATTGATTGCTGAATGACACTGCCTCTGCATGCCGTAACTATCATGGACAATGAGTATGGAGTGCTCCAGATACACCAGTTGTGAGCTTCTGATGCAGTATGGAACCAGCTGACAGCACAGCAGCCCTCCTGAAAGACATCTAGGAAGGCTAGAACTCATAGTCATGGAGTAAATGAACTCAAGAGACATCTTGGACAGATGGTCATTGACTATGGAAATGATACTTGTACTTGTATGTGTATATATATATAAAATAATATATATGTGTATATATATATATATATATATACACACATAGCCAAGAGGTAGCCAAGAGGTCATGACTAGAACCCAAAGGTTATTCTATACCACCTCATGTCATTTTTCAGGGACAGGAGAAAGGGTCCCTTCTGGGTCAGGGTAGCACGGCTGAAGTTCATGTATTGCAGGTTTCCACATGGTAAGCATTAGCCTGTGAATTGTTTGCCTGTCTCGTACCATAGGTTATTAATAGTGTTACTGTTACTGTTAGTTTTCTTACCTCGTTGCTGTTTTCAGTAAATTGTTCTTATCTCAACCCATGATCTTTACTTTCTGTGCTTCCAAGTCTCTTCTCCATCCCATTGCAGAAGGGAGAGGAAGTGGGAGGGGTCACTGAGGGAGCAGAACATGGTTTGGAGTGTTTCAGTAGGAATACTAAATTGGGGAATACCATTTCTAAACTGTGATAGTGTGCAAAGGGGAATTGCTAACTGGATAGAGTGAATGGTGATCAGATCTGACACAGGATCACACTGCTGCCTCTTTGGCTTTGTTAGACTACCATAAAGTGCTGCCAGATGTTTTTGAAACTCAGCCAACTTGTTCATTAATATGTCAGTGAAATCTATGTTGTTTGCAGCTGTTGAAAGAAACAACTTAATGAGACTTGCTCAGACCATACCATTTACACCAATCCAACTCTTTGGTGAGTATTAGCTTCCTGGCTATGTTTTTTGCTTTGTAAATAGTGCATTACCTTTTTTACGACTGTGTTTCAGAAGTAGTGTTGGAATAATTTCAGCAATTCTTTCTGAGAGACGAAACAGATAGAATGTAGTCATGCAGCAATCTAGGGACTTTGGAGATTGTCGTGTCCATCTGTGGTCAATTAGATAAGGTTGATGACACCCTGTCCAACTGAATTTTGAATATGCCTATAAATGGAAATTCCTCAGTTTTGCTTGGGAACCTCTTCCAGGTTTAGACAGACTTAGTTGTGAATCTAGTATTTTTTCCTGTAACTGTGAGGTTTTCCTTGCTGTAACTTGTGTCTATTGGCATCCATATGACTGCTGTAAACCTCAGAGATTAATCTAACTCCATCTTCTATATATCTGTTAGGATAGCTGAAGACAACAAAAAGTTTCCCCTTAACCTTTCTACTTCATTGTCTCTGTTCCTCTTTCACATATAGACACAGACAGATGTAAATAGATGTATAGGATATGCCAACAGGAAGAAAATCAGATATTGCTTTGAAGGGCACTATTCCTGAGCCTGGCACAGAAGACTTGCAGCGTGTTAAGGAAAAAGGAACTGTGCTGTAACTGAAGACTTTATTCCCATAAATTGTTGGGAAGAGTTCTGAAATTAGAATGCAATATTGGCTTAGAGTAGTAGAAGCTCTTCTAGACACTTGATATCTAGGCACCTGTGCAAAGTCAAACCACCACAGTACCACATTCCTAATGGGTAGAATATTTTGTCTCAACAACAAATTGTTGATACTTGCAGCATCATAGGATGCCTCAAGATCAAATTGTTGCGGATAATTAATACAGCTATAAAGATATTGAACATTCTAATCTTGAAGGTGCCAGGAGATACCTTTCTAGGTATTGTCAGTCAAAAGATAATAAAATGAAGATTTTATGTATAATTAGAAAATGTTTCTAGTTATACTGTCTTTATATGTGTTACTTCATCACACTTGCCAATGAAAACCTGCTTCTTATGAATTAACATTGCAAATACTTTGAGTTGTAAGAATGAAAGGCAGATTTAAAATATCAGTCTACTTTTCTGTTAGTTTACAGATGGTGGTAACCGAAAGGTGTCTTGGTTCTGTTGCAGAGAGGAATGCTACTACAATTATAGAAGGAAACAGAGTATAAATGAGTTAAAGCTCACTAGTTACTGCTTTCAGAAAAAGTGTTACTAGCAGGAGTAGAACATCTTAAACACTTGTGCATTGCAAATAACATTGGAATTTCTGGGGAAAAAAATTCAAATCTTTGTTTAAGATACCAAACCCGTACACTTCTTGTTAATAGGCTTGAGCTTGTTCTCATAGGAGTGCCCTTTTGAATTTAATTTCAGTTACTCGTCTCACTGTGGCCAAATCATTGCTTTTGAAACAACTCAGCTGCCTGTCTGCACCAAAAGGTGTCACTGTTGACTACAGTCTATTTTGTATCAGCTACAAAATTAAAGGCCTTTAATGGTATTGTTGTTGTTGTTGGCTGGACTTCGTGAATGAAGATCTTGGGATAAGCCTGTGCAATGGATTTTTTAGGTGAGGCACAGTGTGCACGGAACTGGCCCCAACCCCTTTACTCCTCAGGCTCATTTTGCCACAGCCGAGCACGCTCGGACGGTGACAACAAGTTCTTCAGGATTCGAACCAGCGTCCTCAGAGGAGGAGCCGGCTCCACAGGCGGGGGCCTACGCCACTCGGCCAACACCCGCCGCCTCTCAAGTGTAACATCTCAGTTACATTCAGTTACATCAAAGAAAAAAACCCAGCAAACAGAAAAGCAATAATGTCAGGTTGTTGAGCAATCCTGGGAGCCCACGTGGGTCAGAGCACCAGGGGAAGACCTCACCTTATCCTCTCTGCCACCGAATGATACAAACGTGGCACTGCAGCCACGCCTGCAACACAAGCTGGGACAGGCTTTAATGGTATAGTTGATAACTATTACATGCTCGTGTGTTTGCATTGATGTAATAATTTTTTCATAGATTTATTTTGAACTATTATTTTAAACATTATTTTTACTCTAAGATTTTTTTCCCTAGAAATTCCAATGTTATTTTGCAATGCACAAGTATTTCAGATGTTCTGCTCCTGCTAGAATAGGAACATCTCTTTGAGTGTTTGTTGTTTTTTGGGGTTTACTTTGTGAAATACAGTAAAAAAACCCACAACTGCAAATGTTCAATGGATCCTAATTAACTTAAAACAATTCTTACTAAAAATTCCACAGAGTGAATAAAGAGAAGGAGCTACACTAGATATTGAGACTTCATACACTGAAGATAAAAGTGGTAGCCCCTTAAAATTGTGTGATTTTAAATGTCTACCATAGACTAGAATATAAGTGAGCTTTGTTTCTGTGGAAGTATCCAGGAGATCTTAAATCTATCTCTGTTTAAAGGTTTAATACAAGGTCTTTGGACAACTTAATATAATAGTAGAAGAATGTATGTACTAAATCATGTAAGTTTAGGCTGGAAACGTTTTCAGATAGTTGAACAATTATGATAAAAAACCTCTCTTTTAAAAACAGTGTGGCTTACAAAGGTGTGTAAAGTAGTATGTGTATTTAAAGACAACAAATCAAAGTGCAGTTCTCTCCTGTTTCTGTAATATATGACTTTTGCTAACAAAACTTCCTTTTATTTAAGCTGGAGAGGAAGTGACAGTCTATCAGCTAGAAGAAAGTTCACCTATGAATCTTAATAAAAGCATGTCTTCCTGGTCCCAGCGTGGTACAGCTGCAATGATCCAAGTTCTGTCACAGGAGGAGATGGATGGGGGTCTGCGGAGGGCCATGAAGGTCATTTGTACTTGGTCTGAGAATGATGTATTAAAGTTGGGACAAGTATTTATTGTGAAGTCTTTTCTGCCAGAGGTGGTTCAAACTTGGCAAAAGATCTTTCATGATGGCACAGTGTTGCACCTCTGCCTAAGGGTGAGTTCAGACCTGAAGGCACTGACTGTCCAGCCTGATATTATATTGCTTACATGATAATGTCTTCATCATGGCTGACATGTTGTTATCTTTTGAAAACAACAACAAAAACGTTTTGAGGAGGATTTATCTCCCATTTGTAAACAGTACATAATGAGTGTGTATGTTTCTTTGCCTTGACAAATTCCTGACATCTTTCTTCATGAAAATGAATATGGTGTTCATAACACTATTTTTTTTCAGGAAATCCAACAGCAAAGGGCTGCCCAGAAGTTAATCTATACCTTCAACCAAGTGAAGCCTCATTCTATTCCCTATACTCCAAGGTAAATTCAGTGTCTTTCAAGTATAAAGTGCTAAAGGTTTCTCTTTTCAGCTGTGTCCCAGGTTTAATGAAGTCTCTGCTTCCCTAGAGGGTTGCGATGTTAATGTAATGATTATTGCAATAATAATGATAATATCTAACGATAGTTAATGAACTTCTAAGAGAAAAGATAGGCAGCTTGGAAGTTGGTCTTCATAGCTGCATGTGGTGGCAAAATAAACAAGCTGTTCCTTAGAGTTAAGTAAGAATTGCCTTTTATAAAATTGTTGTTGTTGGCTAGACTTCATGAACGAAGATTTTGGGATAAGCCTGAGCAATGGATATTTTTTTTAGGTGAGGCACAGTGTGTGCGGAACTGGCCCCACCCCCTTTACTCCTGAGGTTCATTTGCCACGGCCGAGTACACTCGGACAGTGACAGCGAGTTCCTCCAGGATTTGAACCGGTGTCCTCAGAGGAGGAGCCGGCTCCACAGGCGGGGGCCTACGCCACTCGGCCAACACCCGCCGCTTTATAAAATTAACGTAAAACAATTTGGCATACCTCATTTACAGTGGGCTGGAGTAAATCAGATTATGTTGTTTGTTCATAAACTATACTTTTGTGATCAATTGCTTTGTTTTGAGAATTGTCAGACCAAGAAAACCTTAGTTCTCTCTACCATTGTACTTCCTGTGGTTCATAATCCTCCTGCTAGGGAAGACATGTCCTCGTTTTTCATGTATTTGCTCTGCATCATGCCTTTTGCTGAGTGTGAGGGTGCTGATTACCTTGCCAGCTCCTGATAGATGATATTTATATTTACAGGTTCCTGGAAGTTTTCCTCATCTATTGCCATTCAGCAAACCAGTGGCTGACCATCGAGAAGTACATGACTGGTGAATTTCGGAAATACAACAACAACAATGGAGATGAGATTACTCCCAGCAGCTTGCTGGAAGAACTGATGCTGGCCTTCTCTCACTGGACCTATGTGTACACCTGTGGGGAGCTCCTTGTCCTGGATTTGCAAGGTGACTGCTAGCATGAGATTCGCATTTGCAATGAAATAAAAAGCAAGTATCTCAGAAAAGAATTTAGTATTGAGGAATGGGTCAAATTCTCACTTGCATGAGAAAATGCAAAGCTCAAGAAACCCTTGGATATCTGTTTGATACTGATAAATGGGAATTTGCTGAAAGAATCTATGTTAACGTAGGTGTAATGGGAAAAATAATTTTGCTTCAAATTTCTCTAGGCTGAATGAGCAAAGAACAGTTAGATCAACTGTACAGAAACCTTTCAGCCAGATCAAAAAAAAATTCCATTCCACATATTAAAGTATAAAAATACATTTAAAGTATTTTCATCTTTCATAACATATATAAATAATACAGAGATTCAAGTGTACCCTTGTGCACACTTCATGTAATCTGTCAAAAGAGTGTGAACTGCTGTCTGCAGTTCTATTTTTTCATTGTTCATATTAATAAATCTGTAAACAGTTTCATGGACTATAAGCCTTAATGCTATTCAGAAAGTCTGGTGACTCCTTCAAAGAGCACATGATCACTTTACCGTACATATGTAAGTGGGAAAATGGCATATTTTGATGAGATAGAACAGTTGACAGTGTTCAGAAGACAAATATCACCTAACAAACCATATAAACACTATTGTTTGGCATTTCTGTCAAGGGAAATATGTGTAGGTAGTCAAAGACTTAACATACTTACATTTTGCAGCATCCAGAAGCTGTGAATTATGAAAAGACATACTTATTAAGCAAAGTTAATCTATAATTCCATCCTTGCCTTCAGTGGTTTTAGGTGTACATGAAAAAAAGATACAGAAAGAATGTGTGTCTTCACTGTAACCTACTAGAATTTGCCTGAAGTTTGCTTTGATTTCTTATTCAACTCTTGACAGACAGTTACAGACCAATTGCTTTGGCTCAAAAATGGAGAATTGAAACATCTATTTAAATCTCATTTTTCATCTCAGACTAACTGGTATCAGCTCTAGTTTGGGCCTTGTGTTTATCTTTAATTCTCTAATCTGGAGGTGAGGAAAAGTCAAGGGCTGTTCCCCTTGGAGTTCCAACAGGATGAATCTAGATTACAGTTTACTATATCATACTGCAGCCATCTCCACATACAAATATGTACACTGCATTTTTCTTGATTTACATCAACAGAAATGGCCTTCATTGCAGTGTTGCAATTTTGGAATATTTCAGTCATATTATGCTGTTTCTGGAATATTTTCTGGGCTTTGTTGCAGAATATTAATTTACTATGTTGAAATAAAAATAATTGTGTATCATATGGTCATATGATAATAGATTTTTTGTTCCTGTAAAAGCACAGTAATTTCTTCAGATATAAGAAAAAAGGGTTTTCATAAATGGTTGTGTGTCAACAGTTTGGGGAAGACTGTAACATAGGTATCAACACTCAGTATCATAATGAAATTTTTTTTTGATAGGTTTGCATTGGACACCCAGATGAAAAAAACTATAACAGAGACAATCATTTGCACATTGTGTTGTGGCTTGAAGTTGTGGCTTGTGTTTGTTACCTGGAAGAGAATGCATATCTGAGAGTAGATCTATTGATATTGGCAAGATTTGTGTTTGATGATCCTTTAGTCCAACTAAAATAACAGTGTTTTGTTGGTCACATTTTGCTTAGTTAGTTGAGCTTCAACAAAATATTTACTGTATTTGCATACACCTTCCATCTACATATAAATAATCCTCAAAGCAACTGTAGTCAAGATGGTAAGTATGCATGGTTGCCAATACTTAACAGATTTTTATAGTCATAGCTTTTTCTTTTTAGCTCATGAGCACTTTGACACCTTAAGTTCTACGGAAAATGGTTAATTACATTTTTGTTAAGTGCCAGACCAGATTGTGAAATCATGACTATCTCCCTTTGTAACATACACACACTATTCATCTGTTGTAGGTGTTGGGGAAAACCTTACAGATCCATCTGTGATTAAACCCGAAGACAAAAAGTAGGTTTCTTTCTGATGAAATTATCATTTCTTTTTGACATTCTGCCAACATTTAGGATGTTTTTTTTCATATGTTTTGTTGGGGAGATTTAATTATTTTTCATTTGATGTTTGGATTAAATGAAAGTGTGATGCCAATGAAAAGACTATATTCTCTCCTGTGCTTTTAAGTACCCTGGCTCTCAATATATGTATGTGTGAAAGTGGGGAGTCTGTGTGGCTGTGCTGGGAGCACAGGAGTTTTCCAGGGCTATGTGGGGAAAGCAGGAATGGGAGGTGGAAGATGCATCCAAGAGATGTACAAATTTGTATCAAATTTGTACTAAAGGAGATAATAAGTAACTTGAATGTGTCCGTCCAGTTTCCACTGCCTGGTGGGACACTGTTTCATAGAGTATATGGGACCGCAATGGCTTAAAAAGATGAGAAGGCCTCTCGCTCCTCAACCTTTCCATTAGGCCTTAGTGTTGCATTCAAGCTGTGATATGGACATGGTAAACCATGAATGGAAACGAACAAAAAATTAAAGAGATTACACATACAGAAACAGCAGTCTTCCATCATGAATCAAATTTCAGAATCAGAACTACGGCCATTCTCTCATTTTGTGAGCTTGCTCTTCAATGGTATTTCCTGTAGTGAGAAGAGAAGCAGTGGTATTAATGGCTGCTTTCCTACAGGGATCTCTTCCTAAACCCATACATCTCTCCAGATGTTCCCCTTACATCCCTGGCCCTCTCCTTTCCAGTGCTCGTATTGTCTCCCTCTTACTGAGCTCATGTCACCTGATTGAAGGGATGTTTGATGTTGGAAAGGCAAGGCAAGGCAAGGCAGAAGGAAGGAAAGTTTAAGTTTTCATTTGTAAATAAGATGCTTAATAACTAACCCTAACCTATATAGTGCCTCAGAAGTTGCTTTGAGCTCTTTTTCTTCTAGAAGATTGGCAGAAAACTGGTGGCATTTGACTGATAGGCTGATTCAAATTTTAGCATAATTTACAGTTAAATTATTTGTCTTTTGCATCTTCAACTCCAAATGGTTCATGTCATTATCTTGTCTTATATCATATAAGTCTTTTATTTTATGCATCCTGCATTCTGCCTTGAAATGGCAAAAGCATTTGCATTGGCAAAATATGACCTCTAGCTCTGTGATAGTCCTTTGTGTCTTGGTTTTATATACAATATCAAGACAAATATAATAGATCTGTTTGGAAAGTGTACCTGACGCTTTGATATTTCAGACAGATCCTGAGCTGATGTAAATCAGTGGAAGATCTGGTGTAGTGGACATGTGATAAAATTATAAAGGTATAATGTTCATGAAAAGATTTCCTTTAAAAGCAGATGTAATTGAGGTACAGCAAAAGGTTTTAACACAGTGCAGTCCCTGCAGACTCTTGTACTGCTCAAACAGTGAGAAAACTTGCCTCACTGACAGTATTCTGGATTCTTGTTTTAGCATGTACTATTTGTCAAATCCACAACAAAGTGCATTTCAGCAAAGTTTTCACTGACATTAAGTGCAGATTCAGAGATGAGGAAAATAGTGCTCTGCATTTCAAATTGGGAAGAGCTGATACATTGGACTCGCCAAGAGAACTGAAAAAAGGTAATAAAAAGTCTCATTATAAACATGAGAAAAGGAGTCAGAGGTGCTAGGTCTCTTAACTCTCCTTTTTGAAAACTCTCAAGCAGCTAGTGATGGGCTGAAGTTTTTAGTACTGAGTGGAAAACATGTTCTCATTAACATGTGTTTCGAAGAAAAAAAATCTGTGTAATTTTACCAAACTGTACTTTCAGCCAAACAATTTCCAGTTGGTTTGCTGCCAGCAGACGAAACAACTGTATGTAATGAATTTATACTGTAGAAATCTACACAAGTGAGACAGGTGGTCTAAAAGCTAAATCTACAAAAACATACTGAACAAATTACTTGAACAACTCCCTCAAAAGGTGCTACTTGTCACAAAGCCCCACAGTCCTTTACCTTCCATCAGTAAGGCCCTGTAAATATCTTACTGTCTGCTTTAAACATTTGTAGCTCTCCAAACTATTAAGGAGCACCCTGCTTCAGCATAGTCCATGTAACCTGCTTGGAACAATATGGTACAATCTGGTAAGCATTTATGGAGTGCAACACTTAGGTAAGGTTCTGCAAAAAAGGAGGAACATGTTTTGTTTTTTTGAGCCCATTAGCTCACATTAATGCACCTGCTTGGAAGCAGAAAAGCTAGGCTTGTTATTTTTCTCTTCTTGGAGGAACAGTCAAACCTTGAATAACCAAAGTGACACGAAGAGTTTATCAGGATCATTCCTGGCTTTAAAAGTGTTGTAAATACAAATCTTAAGATCTTCCAAGGGCAACCTTAAAAACTTCCCAGAGCATCTGTTTTACATCATTACTGTCTGAAAGTTTCCCTGTTTTTCTTATTGAAATGTTTCTTTCTGGTCCTGTCAACAAAGAGACAAAATAAATCAACAAGTCTTCTTTGAAGTTGGATTTATTTTTTTTTTTTCATATTAGACTACCCCCAAATCTTTACATGTCATGGTTTCTAGGCTGCTGGTCATTTCCAATTATTCCCACATTCCTTGACATAATTCTCCAAATTTTAATGCAGTATTCCTCCTTAACTGTTACCAGTACTGGGTAGATAGGAAAGATTACTCCATACATGTTACAAAGAATAAGCTTGTTGCATCTTGCATGGAGTAATTTTAGATCAGAGAAAGTATCTAAGTGGTTGTATGGCCTTGGAATTAGCAAAATCTTCTCAATTTCCTATCCCAGCTCAAGCAAATACCTAAGTACATTCTATTTCTAGTGGCATTTCACCAGATATAGGAAGTGATATAAATGATTACGTAGCATCATGTCATTTAAGTGTATATATGGCACTTGATTAATAATTTACTTCTTGCCTTGTTTGATGTATTAATTAAATTAATTAATTAAAACATGACCAAACAAATCCTTCAGAGGATCCAGGAGACATATAGTTTCTAGTGTCTATCAGAAATTAGAGAGATACTAAGTTTTTTGCAGCAGTTTTTGCCAATTATTGCTTTTCTCAAGAGTGAAAGGGAAGAATTTCATATTTGAAAATTGCTTTCTTTGGAGAGAATAGATTTTTGCTAGTGTGAATTACAGATAGATTTCAGAAAGTTAAAATGTTTTTTTATAGCTTCTCAGAACTGTAATTCATTTCAGATTTTATAATGTGCTGTTTCCACTCTGCATATCATTAAAATAAAATACTAGCATTCATAAAGTTTCTTTGGAAGTGTTTCTTGTGTGTTGTGTTCCATAATGTTTAGAATGTCAATTAAATTCTTGAGAATAAGGATGAAGTGATACCATAATTAATGAACACTGTTCTTTCAGACTACATTAAGAATCTGTTACAATTATGTGGTATTTTTTTACATGTGTGGATATAGCTTGCTTCTGTTTGTTGGTGTGACAGCTTCACTCTGAGTATGCAATACACTTTTACAAATGGTTCCCCTAGTAGCATTGCTGAATTGGTCAGTGTGGCCAAATGTATGCACGTATATATCCCAGACACCAGACCACAGCTAAGAAAAAGTTTGTTTTCAAAAGTTGAAAACACTAACAAATACAGTGCCAGTTTACACTGGGCAGATGCAGAGTGCCTGTTCTCTTAGTGCCTTTTACAACACTACCTTTCATATGTGCAGTAAATGCCCAGACTGTATTGTCCCCCTGTGCTTTATGGCCTGGCTGGCACCCATGTGAGGGCCTTCAAAACTTGATCTTTTCTTGTAACAGGGAGTCAGCCTCCCTGACAAACAGGGAGAGTGACACACACAAAGCTATTCATGGGCAAAAATCTTCTCTCATGCAGCAAAGTTTCCCCAAATTATGAGTTTTTCCCTTCTTGAGCAACTTTTTTGGAAGGTTTTTCTACACTGACCATCAGAGCACAGGTACCTGGAAACGAGCTCAGGAAAAAGCCAATAAATTTTCAAATTTGGCCTGTAAGCAACATACTATGTTTTTTTAATTTAATTTTAATTTTTATTTTATTTATTTTATGTTTTATTTTTATATGCTGCATATTAATGTAACTAGGATGGTGCTTGCTTTTGCTCTTCTGTTTTTAAATAAGGTGGAAATAAGTCCTTGCTAGTTCTGGTGTATTCTCATGTTCCTTCCCACTGTGAAAACTGGAACCAAACTACTTGCTTGATAGGAATGAATGGTGGCTGCAACAGAGTCACTCAGGTTATGGCATATATCATCAAAATGACAATATGCCCAGATATCCTTTGAGTATTGCTGGAACTACTGGGTCTGTCCTGCCTCCCTTTTCAGAAAAAGTAAAGTAGTATGGGGTATATGTAGGCTAATATTTTACAGGAAATGGCAGGTTTTTGTCCCAGAGCTAAGAAAAGTTGTGATGTATATTAACAATTGATTGTCTTGATACAGAGGGCTAACATCTCTGATTTAAAAAATAAAAACCATTATAATTTCTCTCCCCTGTAATACATGCTTTATTTTACATTCACTGATTTTTTTATAATATTTCTTTTAGATCTGGAAAAATGGTATTTGGGCCAGCAAACCTAGGAGAAGGTGCAATAAGAAACTTCATTGCAAAGCATCGTTGTAACTCTTGCTGCAGGAGGCTGAAACTTCCTGGTATGTAAAGTAAAGATTAATTTTTAATCTATGTATACCTTGCAGTGCAGTAAAAGTAAAGGCCTAGGTGTGCTATAAAGGCAAGAACAAAAAATCTTTTGAGCTGAAAGATTAAAGTAGGCACAGTCATTATGTGCAAAGGCAGATCTGAGAACATGGCTCTTTTGCCTAGGATCCATGCAAGGGCTGGATCCCACCAACCTGACATTGGCATTCAGCATGAAAACTTAATTTTTTTTTAATCCCATTGAATTGTTTCCCTTACTTTGCTGGATGTTACCCCATTTTTCCAGGGTCATCACTACAGATAACATCAACAATAATTTTTAGAATAAAAAAGAGTAACCAAAGAAAAACTGGGAATGCATTAGCTGGGAAAAACTCACTGGAGGTTGTCTGGTCCTGGAAAGGGTATTATACACTGCACCCTCTGGTTTGTTGTTCATGTTTGGTAGAATGTGCGTCTGTTTGATGTTGGGCAGATTTTAAAGATTTCAAAGCCAAAATAGATTGCTTCCTGGATGGCACAAATTCTTTTTCTATGGAGAAATCTCTTTCCTTTAAGTTTCTGCATGGCATAATAATTGCTGTTTTCTTCTGAAACAGAAACTACAATGTTACTGGTTTTGATTATTTGTATCTGTGGCAGCTAGAGATTCATTCATCATGGCTAGACTT
>VXAU01005829.1:401602-441173 GCA_013399695.1 Formicarius rufipectus | reverse complement strand
AGAAAAAAGAGAGAGAGAGAGAAAGCTGGTAATACTTGGGTTAATTTAAATCCAAAGATGAATGAAACAACAATAAACCCCAAACTTTCAAGGATGAAAACTGTAAACTGTATGAGCCAAAACTAAAATAAATAACTTTATTAAAACTTAAAAATCTGCATAAAACTCTGATGAATATTATGCAGCTCTAACGGTCGTAACTACATGGAAGTGCCTAAAAAGACCCTCTTTTTTTGTTTTGTGGCAAAAGAATTCACTTCACAGCTGTTGTCTATTACCTTAGAGACCACACTAACAGTTGGGATACAATAAACCCCTGATGATAAAGGGTGTAAGTGTTATCATATGGAACTATAGTAGTGTGAATAGTCCAACTATAATAGAGCAAATGACCTAACAGCTCCTACCCCCTGAGCATTATCGCCCATCACTACTTCAACAGCAGCAGTCCAAAGGACAAGAAAATTCTCATTCTGCATACAGTGCCCCTTGGGAAAAGCACAGTCCTATTAATTTCCTGGTGGCAGTGAGAGAACAGTTGTCAAAGTGCCTGGAAGCAGACCAGCAGACTGTTGACTTAATTATGCCAGACAACAGAGCCAACATTTTAAAGCTGTGAAAGATGGCAATTTTTCACACTTCACCTTCCACCATTTTTCCTGATAACCAAACTTAAACAATTCAAGTAATTGAAAATATTGAAAATAGAAATTATCCCTGTGTCTCTTCCAAATGTAAAACACAATAAACTCTCACAGTTAGAGTTGTCATTCAATAGTAATTTTTATGTTAGGATTAATTTAGAATAAATAATGTTACTGATAAAACACTAATTTTGTAGTTAGTTTAAAGAAATATTGTACAACACAGTCTACTTTTTAGATTCCACCTTCTGAGTGCTACACGTATATAGCCAGAGATTGATAGATGTTAAGCAGAAAGTAAAATGCTCACAGATTTTGATTTCATACATCTGTGTTTTACAGGTTTTTGGTGAACTTATGTAAATTTTCAATATTAACTTCTAATAGGCACTCTTAAATTCACATATAAGAGCTGAGAGATCCATCTTCCCCTGGTTCATATAAAGGTTGCTTCAGTTTTTAAGTGCCTTCTTCTCAAAAGACTGTGTTACCAGACCGTTTTTCAGATTTGTCTATAATTGTCCTGAGAATTTGTTTTTCCTGCATAATGATATGTAATTTATATATAATAATGCTTTTCAGTATTATATTTTCATGACTAAAACACTTACAAAACTCATCAACCCTAATATATATTTACATGGTACTTTCCATCACCATGTCTCATTTTATTACAAAATATGTATCAGGACCTCAGTGCTGCAGATTGGAAAATAAAATTAGATACTAGTCTTGTGACCTATTCTGGTTCAAGAAATCTGTAATAACCTTTACATAAATCCATCTGCAAGTCATTTTTATCTGATATTTTGTTGATGAGGGTTAAACATGGACTGTTTAAGGTACTTAAGTTATACGTACCACTTTTCTGAAGTCTGATCCAAATCAGATTTTTCATGGACACAATCACAACAGTGATTTTCCCCATTGATGCAAGTATATATTTCTTTAAATGTAACTATTTTCAAGACTTCTTGACTTTGTTAAAGCTGTTAGCTTATGTTCAGAACACTTCCAACACATTCAACAACTCAAACAAGCAGTAACTTGCTTTTCAGAGCTTCTTCAGGTACAGTCAGTATTTTGATACATTGGAATTTAAATTACATGTTTAATAAATTCATATCAAAGTATGGAAATGGTGAAAGACTACTAGGTCAAAGCAGGAGGTTCTGACTGCCATTTTTTGTTTTTATTATAGCTTTTGTAGGATTCCAGCTAAGGCTAGACATAAATTTAATTTTAAAGGGTACATCTCATTCCCTTTTGAAGCAAGAAGCAAGTGTATCACCAGTGGACAACATTTTCACTATGCTGACTTCTGCTTATAAATAACCTCTGTGTACTTGTTACTAAAATAATGATATTTCATGAATTTTAGATCAGAGTTGGCATGTAAAACTACAACACAATCAAAGCACAGACATCCTTATAAAAGGGCAGTGAAAAGGTTGTATTCATGTCCAGTTCTGAGCAGTGATGTTTTGATAAGGTCTAGAGAGAGAGGAGTAATACTTAGAAATCATAAGATTCTGAATTTACACTGGGTTATAGATGTTGTTCACGTAAACCTGAGGCAACTAGAGTATTCAAACTTACTATGTAGTTGAAACATTGATTGAATGCTCTTTAGCATTACTTCCGAAATCTCTGCTCTCTCTCCTAGTCTTAAATGTTACTTAAGAAAAGACATTACTGAATTGCCATGGTTCCCTTAAACACTACTCTAACCGTATGTCAATTTAAAATGGATAGAAACATTTTATAAAATATTTTAAGTACTGGATTTTACCAGGCTTTAAAGGGATTTATAAGATATTTAACACTGCACAAAATCTGGAAACAAAAAAAAATACTCCTATTGACCAGTATAGTTATTAATTCTCCTTGGGGAAAATGTCTGCTTTTGAATAAGTAGCTTTGATTTTTCTCAAAGCCCTGAATTTTGTGTGATACACTATATGTTTAAAACATCCGTGCCTCTTGCCATGGAACTTATTTCCCTGTTGAATCAATGACAAGAAGAAAGCTTAATTCAAATGTGTAAATCTGAAATCTATCAAACTGCTTAATAGTATGTATGGAAAACAATTGGGGAGGAAATATCTAAAGGATTGAGAAATTTTCTTGGAATAGGTAAAAAATACACAAGAGCAAGTTCTCCCAAAATCTCATTGGGAAAAAGTTAGTAAGTCATCCATGTGCATTGAAAAATCCTGTTTCATGTAAGTTTGAGCCACGAGTGTTGACACTGTCTATGTTTGGTTTCTTTTTCCTTCACAAAATTCTGAGACAAAACTGATGTTAACTGTAGTTAACATCTACCTGTTAATTTTCTAATGAAAATCAGGCTAGGAAAAAATGAGAGAGTCGCATTTCATAAATAAAATGTGAGTTTAATAGGAGAGCTTATTTTTTTTTATTTTTGTTCCTTTCTGAAACAAGTTACATTGACACTATATACTTTGAAAACAACAGTTTAAGACTTGAAATGGCAAGTCATTATTGGCAAAATAGTTAGATGAGGTATTTGGTCCTCATACCTCTATGCATGTGCAGATATCTGTGAAATAATCCAAAGTAGGAAAAAAACAGGCAGGTTGGACTGGGGTAGGTATCAAGAAATGTAACAAACTTCCAAAAATTTGGACATTAAAACTTAATAAAGACTAACATTTATCTCTAATGGATCTTGCAATTACTCTTTGTTGAAGCTTGAAATTATTTCTAGTGAATGAAGAATAGAAAGAAGAAGGGAATAATCTGCATTTGAAAACAAAATAAAAGAATTACATTTGGTCAATGTCTTGAGGTCCTAGAAAGCTGCAGGTGGATGTGAAAGCTGGATGTTAAGGTATCAGTGACATTAAATATCAGGATTTTTACTTGGAGGAGTAAAAGAGTTGTATAATAACAAAAAGATCTCAAGAAACATCATAAATAATGATAAATTGCAATTTTAAATAAGTGAAATTATAAAAATTTCTTCTTCCTTGCTCAGTTTTGCTTGATATTTTTTTAATCATGTCTTCAGTCTTAAATAAATATGGTTTTTTTAGTTTACTGTTTGTTCTATTGAATGTCTCTATTGCCACAGAGGTAGTTAAATTTTTTTCCCCTCCACATGCTTTTAAGAAGAAAAAGACTTTTCTAGTCAGTCATTTGTTGTTTTGTCAGCTCCCATCCAGATGATTAAGATGTCATTCTAGTGTCCTGGTGTACACGAGGCTGTAATTAATCATCAGTCAGTACTTTCCTCTCCATGGTGGAATCCTTTCCTAGACAAAGGTCTGGCACAGAGATTAGGCAGCACCTACATTTGTTTAACTGTATTCTGATGGCTTGGAAAAGTTTTACATGTTTTATAATGCCGGTAATGTCTGTCTGCACAGGAAGGAACTTCACAAGGAAACTATCTGACATCTGTGCTCCAGGAATTGTTGTATATCTTTCAGAACGCTATTTTTGCTTTTTAAAGTATGTCATATTTAGTTGCTGTATATTTTCAAGTCTCTCCTGTTGCCTGTACTCAGGCAACCTGGGAAAACCAGGGAGCTAGGATGTTGATGCTGATACAGTCTGTAGAGCACAGGAAACAATGATTGGGAATGAATGGTTTTAGAAGCGTGCTTTCCAGAAGTGTGTAGCCCAGGAATTGAGGATAAGTAGAAAGCTAAGTGTTTAGAAATTTGTAAAGAGCACCACGCTCAAGCTGGAGCATTCTTTGGGCTAGACCATAGTTTAATCTGCTCTTAGACACCTTTTGTATGGGATGACCATTGCCCACGAGGCTGAGAATTCTTTTTGTAATGAATTGCAATAGGATACCTTCATAAATATATGCTTCCTATGTCCCCATTTTCTAATAGGAGGTAAATTTGAGTCTGTTCAGTCTGTTCTAGTTTTTGGAGCTGGTATAATATGCTTTTATTATAGTATTAAAGACACAAAACGAGGACTCCCATAAAACAATCAAAAACCCGACCCAAAACAAAGCAAAAAAAATTTTAATTCCAAATATTCTGGCACCATAATACAAACAAATTTCCCAAGTATATACTATTCATTATTCTTATTTCTTTTTTTTCTTTCTGTAGGATTTATTGGTACCAAGTCCTAAGATTATTCTTTTAAAATTTAAAGCATTGGAGCATACTGATATTTGTGATTTTTACAGGACACTTCCTAGAGTAACAGTCAAAGGCCAGGATAGAACAGGGCATCTGAGTTAGTTCTATAAATGTGTGGGCAACTGATTCAGGTCCTATCTGATATAGAGATGACAACATTACAAACACATAAACCTGTCTGAATATGTATCTGAATCTGGCTCTGTGCTGCTAAAGCTGCAGCCGACAGTGTGACACTTGAATGGAGACTGAAGAAACAGAATCATTTTCCAAGGGTAAAATCTGTGACCAGCGTGTACACTGGTACTCAAAATAAATACCTACTTCATTGCTTATGGTAAATTATTCTGAAGACTATTGCAATGGGAATAACATATGTCTAAGTGTTTAAAACATTTGTTGAACTTTATAAGATGATATTCATCACATTCATCTGTAGTCTGTAAACCAAGCAATGGAAGAGTCATTGTGAAAACAGTGTGATTTGCTTCTCGGGCTAAAGGTCACCAAAGGATCATCTGATTTGCAACAGAGAGAAAGGAAAAATCCAGAAAAACCTATAAACTAAGAAAGAAAATGGCATGATTAAAAAATCGAAAGAGACAGAAGAAGTTCCTTATGAATTCAATTTTCTTGATGTCTTTGAAGCCAGTAACCAATCAAGAGAAGAAATGAGGGACAGCTGCTTGCTTTGTGGTAAAAACTACATATATGCGAGAAGTACATAGAAACAAATAGGAGGAAACTATGATAGATTGATCTAGTAGATTACATTAAATTTACAGTCTTCTGGAAAAGGTTTTAGAAGTGTTGGATGCTTGCCAAGACCATGGCAAGATCTTCAGGTGAGTGAATATAAACTGATATAGGTTCTGGCAGCTGACAGGAACTAACAGCTGCTCTTGCAGTCTGGCAAATTGGCAATTTCAAAATGTTTTAGTATCAGAGATCTACAGAGATCCTCAAAGAGGCTGAAGTGTCATGTGGAAAACTAAAAATCATCATTAGGGTCAACAGAATTTGAGTGGAAAGTGGGGAAAATCATGGAAAATTATCTAGGAGGCAAGCCTGTGAGATATTTGCTTTTGCTGCTGTTCTCAGAAATTAGCATATTGAAGAGGGGATGTCAACGTGAAATATCAAATGGAAAACGGTCAACCGTGACATAGTACAGAACAAAATTATTCTGATTCTCAGTGATATAGAAAACAAACTGATTTAAAATCTTGTCAGCTTAAAATATTTGTTCAAAATAGTACTCATCTTTTTCTGACAACCAGCCAAATTAAAATGGACTATTCATTTATTCATTTGCAAGTGTTGCTGTTGAGGAGAGATAAAAACTATGCTGAAGCACAGAAAGATTCAAAAATACCAAGGTATGAGCTGTACCATTTGGTTCCAGTTATCTTGTCCATGCCAGCAATTCTAGGGAGTGTTGAATTGGCATTTTCAGGTTTCCTCACTGCAAAGATTCAATACGAAGGAGTTAATCTTGAATTATGCAATGTTAGTGAAACTAACACATTTTAGAAATTTGTAATACTCTCAGTAAAACAAAATACAAAACTATTGCCATAAACATTCATTTCTAGTCCTACTGCATATGTTTCTGAATGTATTAATATTGATAATTCTTAGTAGCTACTTTTATGAAAGAAGCCTAAGTACTGAACAAATATAACATATTAATTCTCTTGATTTTATGAGCCATGAGTGTTTCTTTTCNTTATCAGTTTCCTTCATCACTTATTTCTTTGATATATGATTTCTAATGCTTTTATCTAGTAAATACTATTGTTTTAATATTTTTGTAATATACACTTAAGATACATTCCAATCCTTTAAATAACCATGCTCTTATTTCAGCTTCAGTGTTATGATAATAAAGCAGTCTCAAAATGCATGACTTGTGATGCTTGCTCTGTTATCACCACTTTCTCATATTAAATGGTACAAATGAATTAATCTAAGTTTAACATTATAAATGCTAGTTACAGAAATGTTCTTGACGCAACCTCAGCTGCTACCAATGTCCCAAATGTATTTTCTTCTGTCATTGTGAAACACCTAAAAGTGATGCAGATGAACTCAGCTTGATAGTGAATGGTTCTTGATCTAATCCAGAAAGGCTCTTGTTACAGATGAGCCTGAACTTGAATTCATCTTGAAAACAAATGGGCAAAAAACACTGATCTCTTTACAACTCTGGTTATAGAAATTCATAGCCTTTTCCTCTAAATATGTGTATGCATGTAATAATAATTAAGAAAGCATTGTAATTAAACACCAATTTTAGTTACTGTGTAAATTACATATATGCATGTATACACTGGGAAATTAAGAGTTAAGTATTTTACTGTCAGTTTAATATTTTTCTGATAAACTTTTTTTAGCAATGTCTCTCTACTTAAATGGTGATTCCATGGGGTTCAATATGTGCAACTTTGAACAACCTTGCTCCCAGGCTAATTTTTCAAGAGTAATAAATTGAAGGTATTGCTGTGTTAACAGCCAAGATTGTTTAACAGTAACTTCATTTACTTAAAGGAAATGGTATTTCTGGGCTTATGCTGCTTCTTTTCATGAGTTTAAACTTCTTATCTCACATAATTCATATTATGCCTACCATCTCTTTGTAACAATATGACACTTAGGAAAAATCAGCTTGCTACAAATCTGTAGCTATCCCTTACAGTAATCTTATATTGCAATAATTTTCACGTTAAAAATGTAAACAAAACCAATTGCATACATTAACATGGAAAGTGTAGCAAAAGAAAATCAAACATATGCATGCAGAAGCACACACAGCTTAATGGCTAGGTTGCAGGTATTATTTTTAACTTTGCAATTTCTCCAGTAAATGAAAAATCCTTATTAACTCTTTTTATCTTAGAATTAATTGCATTTGCTGACATACATGAAGGAGTCTTTTTTAAGAAATAAAAGGTATTACTTAAAAATGGAATTCATTATGGAATTGGAATTGTTGATCAAATTGCATACAACCTTTAAAATATCCCATAAGTGATAAGAGATCCCTTCCCATGCTACTCTGTCAGCATCTACTTCATCATAATTTAGAAGGAGAATTGCAAATGTCTCCAATATTTGGACAAATGGGATAATGAGGGTATTTGATGGCTGGCCTTATTCCCTAGATCATGTCGCAGAAATCAGTCTCCCTTCCCCAGTGTAATTTTTACTTGCACAGACAGACCAAATGTGTGGGAGAACAGAAGTTCACGTTTGAGCAGAGCAAACTCTTAAGGAAGTAGTTTGCTATTACACAGTTGAGTGATTGGCAAAATCCATGGATTTTTTATTTTTTTTTTCACTTGAAGCCCACAAAGGCAGATTTTGATTTTTGTTTTTGAGTTCACACTTTTGAAACATAAAAAGATAGATGTGAATAAGCATGTATCAGGCAACAAACAGGCAATCAAAAAGTTATAAGCAAACTCATGCACACAGTAAGTTGATTATAAGTTTCTGTGGTGTGCAAGGTAATTTTTAGCTAAAAGGGAAAGAAAGATCAGTTGCATACTTTATTTTCATGCTGGAGATCTGAGCAACCCTATGGCTTCCCATTTGTTAAAGAAAGCTGATTCTTATTGTCTCTGATACAGGACACTAAAATAATGAAAAAAGAACTGGTGTTTTTTCTAAAACATACTGAGCTCATTCACTCCTTTCCTTTCCATAAACACTTCTATACACCCACTGTTTCTGGGAAGTATTCCAGCTATAGTGAATTCAAAGTGAGGAATATGCACAGCTGGGTGGCTTGTAAGGTGGTTGGCTAAAGACTTAGCAGAGAAAGAAAGGGCAACTGAAAAGGAAAGTCAAAAGAAGTCAGAAAAAGCAAGAGAGCCCCCATGAAAGGACCAGGGTGATGTTTTAAAGCAAGAGATTAATAATTTGCCTACAGAAGGGACAAGATGGGTTTGGAGGAAAAAAAAAAAAAACAAGAACTGTAAAAATAGAAACATATTAGAGATGAACATGGAACATTATCAATTTAGGTTAAAATGTCCCTTTTTACCTATTTATGAATGCTTTAGGTTTGTTTGTTGTTTGGTTTTTTTTTCTTTGGATATTTTTTTTCTTAATCTTGTGACTGAATCTTCTAAGATTATTCCTAAAGATGTTATGGACTTCATAAATATGACTCAGAACTATGGTTGCAAGCTGACTCTGAATCATTCTTCCCAATAGTGTAGCCACTATGCTCTATGCATCCTTATGGAAAGCATTTGGCTCTGTAATATCACACTTTCCTCATCTCCCTTAACTTTTTAAAACCTGCAAAACTGCAGTGTATGTTCATAAAATAGATATATATACTCAATAGGACACTGACAAATTGCCATAAGATCTTATAAGAACTATTAAGTTTCTTTGTTAAAATGGCAGGAAAAGCAGCTAGCAAAGCTAGACTTGGTTTCTAAATGCTCAAATATGTGGAAAAATCTTTTGACTTCTAGAGATCTGGGATATTGTATCTAGTTTAAACGGCTTGAATACACATGAGAACAATTTGTTGGTCAAAGTTTGACCATTCAGTCACGCTCATTCTTATGAGAACAGTGGAGAACTGAAATGTCATGTCTGGCGAATATTCATTTGAGAATGCCTGCTTTACATGAAAATGAAACGCTTCCATTAGGAAAAAAAGGATTTCATAAGATCATCCTGTCTTCATATTTTATGAAAAGAAGATAGAAATTTGCTACTTAGCAGATGAAATAAAGAACCATGCAAGTAGAAATCCTATCTAACTAGACCTGGTTGTTCCAAGAATTTTTTATTTTTTTTTGTCTATTTATAAGTAAGTCTTTCATTTGAATTTTGTCATGTACCACACAAGTAATGCTGTCACTATGGTAAAGCTGATGCATCTGTTCTTTAAGGATTCTGCTCCATTTACAGCAAGCGTCTAATTCATCTGTCTAGTAGGTAGAAGCTTTAGAAATTCCTTCAAAAAACTGAAATATTTGTACAAGCTTTTTCTCAGATATTTTTCAGTGCTACAAATAGAAAAGTTAGTTACTGGGATTATCTGAAGCAATCTGGCATCTGATCCAGTGAAAAAATCATACAAAATACTGTACTGCTATTAAGACTAAGGTAGTGGAAGTAATGGCAGCAGTGGAAAATTTAGCTCTGAATTGACTACTTAAGATTAATCAAATGATGAGATACAGACACTGATACATTTCATTGAAGTGTACCTCAAGTGAGTATTAGGTGTGCACATATATATATTATAAATAGGATGCTTTAAAAGACAAAAGTCATGCACAAATTTATGAGTTTGGAGAAGATGGAATAAATATTGTTGGAAATCCATGCTAAGTTGCAGGTATAAGCTTTTAGTAACTTCCGTGATATTGGATGACATGCACTGTGTTGCTGCAGGTTAACAAAAATCTATTTCTGTCTCTAAACAAGAACATGATGGGGTTTTGTTTGTTTGTTTGTTTGGGGTTTTTTTGAGAAATTTATAACCTATGTTACTTCAAAAATAAAATTTAAAAAACAAACAAACAAAAAAACATAGCCAGGAAGCTAGACATTTTGAAAATGAGTAGAATTTTATGCAAAGATGATCTCCGTAAATACAGGTAATCCAAGATAGTGCACATTAAAGAGCTACCCTGACTTCACTCTTACTGTCCCTCCTGACAAATCTACTCTTTCCACTGAACTGCTCACTCTAGATACTACCTCTATTCATATTTAAAAGGGAAAGATTTTGCACTCTTGCTGCAGTATCCAGAAGAAGAAATCAGAAAAATCAACCTCAATCAGAAAAAGAAGGTAAGGACAGTCTCTATATGATTTAGGCAAAATTCCTAGACAAAAATTGTGTATTGTTGTCACCAAGACTTGAACAGTGACAGTGGACTGCACTAAGCTAGTCACTCAGTAAAGGACTTTTAGACTTGCAACCCACAAAGAGAAATTCCATGTCCAACAACTTTGAACATTTGAAATGTTTGTTTTTTTTTAATTTTTTTAAAATTTCATGGGTAGGCAAGGTTGACCTACAAGTTACTGTGGCCTACTGTTGGAACACATATTTTTGCAGGTTTTCGGGCTAATGAGTCAGAAACAGTTTCCAAGACAGAGGCCTCAGTGGTAACAATGGAATCTGCTAGATGACCTTGGCTAAGAGCAAACTGAGAGAAGAAGCCTGCTAATGTTCTGTGGAATGATAAAAGTGAAGATATCTATTAATAAAGTTAAGATAGATAAGAACTGTGTGAATTCACCAATTTTACAAAATATATCTTTGTTGATATTTAGCTATAACTGTGTGTTGTTAGATAGTTTTGATGAAATAAGTTTTAGAAATATGCATAATTGCATGTGAAGATAGTTCCTTCTTGTACTTTTGAAATCTCTGCACAATGGAACATAAAGATGCCAGAATATAAAAAGAAGGAAGAAAGCCTTTTCTGCCATTTCTGAGTAGAACTGTAACATTAGATGAAGAGGAATAAACCCTCATTTTTGTTTCTTGATGCAGACAGGTTGTCTTATTAACAACTAAGACTTACAAGCCTCTTACCAAGACACTAAAACTGTGTCTGTGCAAAAAGTTGTAGGGAACAGCCTACAGCTAAGGCTAAACATAAACAAATTCTATAAGAATCTTAATGCATTAATCTTATTTTATTATGTATGTTCTGCACGCTGAGGACAGGTATTGTCATACAGGGATATCCTGGATCCTGCTGTATGGTCCTACTCCATCACTCTTCCTGTTGAGCTGCTGAAGATTTCCTTCATGTAGAAGCCTACAGGCAGGGTATGAGTTCATGCAGGCTGTGATGTCATACTCTGGAGATACGTGAAATATGTTAAGCAGAGCATTAGGTCACTTTGGTGCACCTAAGCAACAAGAATCATGTACAAATTGCTGCTTCTGAATACAGAGTTTGTATATCTGAAGAAGGCCAGAGGAGGAAGATACAGCTGGAAATGTGACCGTGGCAATGTCTATTTCTGACTTTGTTTTCTGATGTGACTTCCACATGATTGCCTACAAGCTGGTTTCTTCTGCCTTGAAGGTAAATAAGCAGTAAACAGCATTCCTATTTTTACTATTTTAAAGTATTTTTATTATTCTTCTGCATTCTGTCTTTCCTTACACTAAAATATGTATTATTTGTTTATTTATTTTAATTTCTGATTCTTGGTTTATAGTGTGATGATTTTTCTAATCACATGACTGCCACTGTTTTACTAAATCCATACTGACAATAAAACTAGACATTTAGTTGGCTCTCCTTGTATGGTGAAATATATGATCTTCCCTGGATTTCTTGCCTTCTTTGAACACAGTAATCTATCAAAGAAGTAAAAGAAATACCAGGGACAAATTTGTAATTGTTCCAGTCACTCGTCTTAGAATAGTCTGTTATCAAAACACAGTGGCTAACATTGAGCCTATAAGAGCAGTTAGGGGAAAGTAAAAATCAGAAAGGCCATGTTGGTTGATGGTGCAGTTAGAAATCTGATTTAAATGGTTATTGATTTTTTATTTGAATGATTTTTGATGGGAAAGAAATCCCCACAAAAAGGTCTCAAAGTCACAGAGAATGGAATTTTTTTTTAAAGGAAAGGGTTAATCCATATGTATAGAAAATGGCTATATTGAAGGAAGGAAAATTCAAAGTCATGAATGAAAAGCAGATATTGGATGTCAGTTGTAGAAGTCTTTAGTCTGAAGCAACACAAACATAAGCATAGATGCATCCTAAAGCCTCACAGATGGTCATTACTGCTTCTAAATACTGGATATGTGCTTTTGAAATTATCTGTGTAAAATGTGAATACCTTTCTTGTGTAGAACTGTGTTGCAAAAAAACCCTGTACTATTCATAGTACTTACATGGTCTTTGTATGTATATGGTATCTGACCAATTATGTATTTTCAATTCTGATGCCTACAATGTGTCAAAATAAGTATCAAACACTTGCAAAAATGTGCATTAAACAATTAAGTATTATTCTTCAACTTGATAAGTATTGCAAGAAAGATATATATCTATGCTGTAGTGCATAGATATATGAGCATCAAAACATGTATAAGAATATATTGTCTCATCAACTTTTTACTTCCTCATGTGGAAATTACTCTTGCCAGTTCCTACCTGTCTAAAAGGGAAAAGAATGTGACACACCAAAACCAACACCAAAGAAGTAGCTGCCGTAAATCATGAACAACTGAGAACTGTTGGATGTGCAATCTATCAGCATGATGCCTAAAATCCTGGAAAATAGGCACTCAGAGAAACACTAATGGAGAAAGATAGATAAATACCTTTATTGGGAGCTTCCACGGAGGTGCACACTGCCACAAGGCCTACGCGTGTGCATCCACCAGTGATGTTACCCTTTTTATAATCATCCAATAATTAACATATAAGATATCTATAACCAACCATGATTCCCATTTTTCTTGATGTCCCACCCCCCAGGGTCCTAAGGGTTGCCCCCTTGGAGCAGCTCCAAGAGTTCTGAACTCTTCTTTTGTCTTCAAGTTATCTTGCAAGTGTCTCTGCAAAACACCATGACCTTCAGAAAGCTTACGTGAGAAAATTACTTTAGTGACTCTTAACACCACTTAATATGTGAGCAAGAAAGCCTACAATTCTAAAACTCTAAAGATCTACAAAATACACACCAAACTTTTAGGCATCAAGCACATCCAAGAGAAATTAAGAATATTATCAACTGAGAAATCTGATAAAAGTGGTTTAGGATGTTAGACTAAGTTTTAAGAACAAATACAGTAGCAGGCTGAGGATCGACACTACTAAACTAGTTTTTAATTTCACAAGCTCAGTACTCTGTTATTATTGGCCTCTACTTTTTCCCCTACCTAGAAATAACAAAATTATTTATAATAGCACAAAAGAATTTGGAAAAACATGAAGTAAGTTCATGCATATCAGGAGACAGACACATATATTATACACAAACCATGTAGCACTTCTCCATCTTTCAACATCTGGGAAATTTTGGCCTATCTGCTTATTCAAAACAGAAGTAATTGGAGCTTAATAATATTAGATAAAAGCTTTGGTTAACTGTGATTATTTGCTTTATGGCACTTCTGAAAGACTTCTTTGTTTCTGTTCTTTTACTAATAACTTTGGGTAGAAAATACCTAGGTATGTATACAATTTATTTTGACAGAATGACATGCAACTATGTGTGGCATGTTTGTGATACCAGTATGTATTTTATGGTATTTTAAAAATAAAAGCTGAAGAGATTGCCATTTCATTTGATAAGGGGAAGATCAATGATGTGAAAGATTACGCTAAAAGGAAGAGAGGTGTACCTTTTACTATACTTTCTTTGTAAGTCTTTGCTGTACAGCAAATGTCAAAACTGAGTTCAGGTATTCTTGTCACTCTGAAAGACCAGATATGCTATCTAAATCATTGGTATCCATGACCAAGGCACCTTTCCTTTCTAAACATCTAAGTTTCAACTGACCTGTGTGTGTCTGTGTACAAGTGCATTTTTACACAAAAGTATTTCTGCCACTTCTTTTGTACCTGCTTTTTTTCCAGGATGCTCCAGAGTTTTGGAGCATATCACATTCATCCCTTCCTTTTAATGTATCATATTTCTCCTCTTCTCCTGAATCAAAATGGGAAGGTTAAAGCGTAGACAGCAGACGTTAGGATTTTTATAAAGTGTTAGACCTTAGAATAAATAGTGTGTTTGGTGACATGAACCTGGTGCAATTATAGATTTCACTAAGGATCTATATACAGGGGTTACAATGGGCAGGACTTAAGGTTAGCCAGTACCAGTTTTACCTCCTAGTTGACATAAAAGCTCAAGGAAAAATTCATCAAAAAGTCAACCAACTTCTTTTCTGTTCCTGAAGATACAGTGGAGTTTGATATGGGACAAATATCCAGAATAACATTTGCATCTTGCTTATTTTCTCCATGCAACACTATTTGCTCTAACATAATAATAGAATATATTAGTTTAGATGGACTTAAATGGAATCTGCTCTATTCTAACCCTACCTACCCAACAGAACATAGCCCAGCTGGAATGTTTTCTATAATCATTACACGTAAGTGAAGAATCATCTGCAAAAGGCTATTGATCTGTCCTTTCTAAAAAGTGTCATCTCATTCCATAAATATTTTTAAAGAATGGAATAAAAATAATTTGATTTCATCATGATTATTCATTATGCAAGACATGGGTTTATTGAGAAACTTGTAATATGGAGAACAGACATCTTGTTTAGCTGGTTTTAGAGGATTTGTTTTTTTCTGTAATATGTAAAAACTAAATAAAAATTTGAACTCGTATGTCATGAAAAACTGTTGTAGCAAGGCTATGCAAGGAAACATTTTAAACCTCCTAAAGTGATGTGATAGAGAATTGCAGCTTAATAGGATTACCCTTAACATCAGACTGTCATGATCTGGCTTGAGAGTAGAATGAGCAAGATTCTTACATCTTTACATAAGGATAACCATAAAGCAGTCTCTGAAAAAAAAAATGGTGAATTTGTCCACTGAAATCTGACTGAATGACCAGTGCTTCCATTTTGTCCCAATAAACCAGAACATTTGATAAGAAAGTGTTATTTACACATTACTAGGAAGAAGAACAGATCAGAAATTCTACAAGTAATACCACCCTGCCTGCTATAAAGCACTCAATAGCCACTAACATTTTTCAGTACTTCCTTTTAAGTTGTGTAATGAATAAAATATCAGTTAATGCTTTAGATATGTGAATACCACATAGGCTCAAAGTGCATCAAATATTAAAAATCTCTTTTAACCACTCATGTACAAAAAGTGTCTTAGGACTTCAATGAACAGCAAATACACAACATACAGTTTATAGATCACTTAGTCAGGTATTTGTACTCATAAAAATGCTTTACTAGTGAAATTAATGTTACAGTTAAATACTCATAAGCTTAAATAGAATATCTCTCTCAATTTGAACTTGGCATTTTCATTTTATTGATAAATGGAATATTCTGCTGCAGATAAATTTATCTTAACTGGGTTTTTTTTTTTGATTTATTTTTTTCTGGAAAATGAAAACATGGAAGACAAGAGGGAAGGAAAGAATTTATTGAATATAAAAGACAGATAAAGTACATTCCCTCCTTCAAATCAATTATTTTCTCCATCATTATAAAATAATTTTATTGATCTCTTTGTCTAGTAGATTTTGACTTTTCCATTAAAAAAAAGAAAAAAAAGGTCAAAACATATAGGTTGCTTTCTTCTAGGAGTGTTGATGTGTTGTTGAAACAAGTATATTTGTAACATTATTAGAATAATTACAACTCAATTCTTGTAAGTAATTTTTATTATTTTCTATCAAAAAGAAGAAACTCTAAATCCATACAATTAGTCATTTTTATACTCACCATGGCTAGACTTCACGAATGAAGGTGTGGGAGGGTTTTACCCACGCTTGCTGCAAGCGCGCTGATGGCTGATAAGGCCAATGCGAGATAGGCAAGTCCAGTTGCAAAAGGCACAGCAGAAAGTCTCCGTAGGTGGTGCTGTTAAGGCACGGTTCTTTCTGCGTTGTCTTTTCTCCTCCAGGCTGATTCTGCATGTGGTTTCGAAGGAGACAGCAGCATTATGGATGGTGTCCCTTCACGTCTCCCAGCTGGAGGCCAGGGTGGACTATTGATGGAGGTCAATATGGCCAAGGCTGAGGTGTTGTTTCAGGGAGTCCTTGCATCTCCTCTTCAGGGCTCCTCTCTTGCGGCAGCCAGTGGCGAGTTCACCATAAAGCAGAACATTTTTATACTATTATAATAGGAATTATCTACACTGTGAAATACTGGACAGATTTTTATTAAAAAAAAGTATTATCATGACTTTCATAATGATGCTTTCATAATTAATATGACAGAAATGTCTATAGGAAGTGTTCAGTAGGCATCTGGATGTGACACTTGTGGTTACAGTTTAGGGTTTATTATGGTGGTACTAGAGAGACAGTTGAACTAGAAGATGTTGAATGTCTTTTCCAATCTTGATGATTCCATAACTATGATTCTTTGATATGCAATCTTCTGTTTTGAATTCTAATTTGTAAAGAATTTAAATTGGTAACTGTAATTGTTTTACTAGGAGTTTTCTGCAGTTCACAGAAAATTAATTAGAATATTTCCATGAACATTAATTAAATAATCTGTTCAGTGTTTGAAATCCAATAATTTTTCCATCTCTCCTCTTGTACAGCTAAACTTTGTTAATGCTAATGTTGAATAAATAGAGACAAGAAAAGAAGGCACTAAAGCAACATAATGAATGATTTTGATTTGCAGATATCAAGACATCCACAGACTATATGTAGATACCCACAGGCAAAGAAAAGATTCAATCTTCCAGTCCAGGGTGTTTTTCAGTGAGGTATAAGTCTATTGATTTAGTACTTAGATGACCAGCTTTGTGACAGTGCACATAAAATAAACATTTTTACATAGTTTAATGGTGATAGAATTATCTAACATGGTATTTCCATGTCCTCAAGTGATCTCTTCCTTATTCTAGAAATATAACCACTGTGCAAAGTTGCTCCTTCGTGATTTTCACTGACTCTTAATGAAACGGCATTAATGAGTAATGAAAGGTGTCTAAGATGAGTAAATTTCATTTCTTTTTCAGAGGACAGAAGACTATTCATAAGAAGACTGAGAGATTATGGTCAGGATTAAAAGGTAGGTAGTACCCATATGGATAGACAGCGTAGTGAAGAGGGAAATCAGCTGGTGGGTTCAAGATGAGAACACTAGTAATGGATTCCAGTCACATCTCTATCCAGATTAAGAAAATCTGAACATATATTCTATCAAGCTACCATATTTAACTATTCCTGCTACTGTTGTCTAGTAAACAGAAAATAATCAAAGGTTTGATATGACCAGCTTGGAGTTACTTGTCTGCAGAAGGGTAAGTAATACTGTAGGGTTCCAGATTAATTTTTTCTTGCTTTCTTTTGCAATTTTCATAGTCAGCAAATGGCCTGGATTGGAAAGAACCTCAAATACTATCTAGTTCCAAATCTCCTGTTTCTGGGCAAGGACACCTTTCACTAGACTGGTTTGCTCAGGACTCCATCCAAACTGACCTTGAACACTTCTAGTGATGGGGCATTGCCATGGGTTTCTGTAGCTGAATTTTAGTAGAAGGGGGGGGCTTCCAGGATGGTTTCTGTTAGAAGCTGCTAGAAGCTTCTCCTGCCCTGTGGAGCCAATGACAGCCAGGTCCAGGAGGGACTTCCTGCTGGTGGACAGAGTTGAGCCAATTAAGAATCATAGTCATGCCTCTGTGATAACCTATTCAAGAATTTAGGAGTGTTGAGCAGTAAGAATTCCAGCCATGAGATAACAACACAGTGACCAAGGTTGGAGCAGGAGGAGGTGAAGGAGGGACCCCACGCTGGAGCAGGTGGGGAGCAAGGACTGAAAGCTATTCGTCCTCCCCTCTCCCTGAAGCCCGTGGAGATCTTTCAGGGTGTGGAGAGCCCCCTGCAGCCCCTGGAGGAGCAGGTGGATGCTCGATGAAGTTGTTGCCCTGTGGGAGGCCCAGGATGGAGCAAGATCCTGGAAGAGACTTGCAGCCATGACTCTGGGAGAAGGAGATCCACCTGGAGCAGTTTTTTTCCCCCGGTAGAAGTGCTGCCCGGGGCGTGGACTCATGTTGGAGAGGTCTATTGAGGACTGTCTCCTGTGGGAGGGACTCCACGGGAGCAAGGGAAGGACTAAGCACTGCGGCCCCCCTGCAGACCGTGGTGAAGACCGTGGTGGAGCAGGTTGTCCCCTTGCAACCCACGGAGACCATCGAGGTGCAGAGACCCGACTGCACCCCATGGAGTGACCCACAGGACAAGAGCAATGGCAGCAACAACAGCCACCTGCAAAACTCTCGTTCCCTGCTCTCTCGAACTGCTGGAGGGAAGGAGGAGTGGGAGGAGAGGGGTGTTCTTGAGACTGATTTATTTCTTACTTTTTAGTTTTGGTGCTTTTAATTTTAATTAGTATCTTGTTAGTTATAAATTTAACTATTTAGCTACTCTGAGTTTGTTTTGCCATTATCTCTCAGCTGTTTTTTGCCTTTTCTCCTTTTCCCTTTCCCTCTGGGAAAGGTGGGGCCTGGAGGTTTGGGTGGACACCGGGTGAAAACCACCACAGGCATCCACACCTCCTGTGGGCAACCTGTTTCAGTGCCTCAGCAGCTGGAAAGCAAACTCTCTGTCACTACATGCCCTTGTAAAAAGTCCCTCTCTATCTTTCCTGTAGTCTTCCTCCAGGTACTGACTGGAAGGCTACAACTAGGTAACCCCAAGCCTTCTCTTTTTGCAGACTGAACAATCCCAATTCTCTTAGGCTTTCCTCATAGGAGAGCTGCTCCATCCCTCTAATTATCTTGATGGGTCTCCTCTGGACTCATTTCAACAGGTCGATGCTCTTCCAGTGCTGAAGACCCCAGAGCTGAATGCAGTATTCCATGTAGGGTCTCACCAGAGTGGGATAGAGGGGCATCATCATCTCCCTTGACGTGCTGCTCATGCTTCTTTTGGTGCAGCCCAGAGTATGTTTTGGTTCAAGCAGGATTATTTGCACCTGCTCCTATTTTAAAATCAGTAATCTGTTTCATATGTATCAATACAATCAATTTTGTATTCTGTCTGCACTTACTATGTCCTGCTACATTTTTAACTTTCAGGTAACAGCTATTCCCTTTGACTAACACTGATGGACCAAAAGCTAAGCTTGATAGTACTAATGTGTGTACTAATGTACAGTACATATACTAATGTATGTGACTTGTCATATACAATGAAACCTTAATATATAATATTCTTCCTTCATAGTGTCTCCATGTCTCTACACTCAAGAAAGCTACAATGAATTAAATTTCCTGTTTATAAATATCTTCAATTTTCTGAAGTAATTTTTAGAAAAGTACTTGGAAGACTCAGAATATTCAGAGACAGAACAAAGGGTTGATGTGAGACTCTGAAGAGCCCCAGTTTTGGCCTCTTTTGTTTTCAGAGCATAAATGAATTAGCACATTGAACTCCCAGATATTTTGGATATATTTTCATCTTTATGAATTAGATGAGAACAAATATAAAACATCAGTATATAGAAATGAGTTTCAAATATTTTATAATGGTTAGTGTTTATGAAGTGGTTATAGTACACAATCTAGAAGTTAAAAGTGTAGATGAAAACAGAACAGAAGCAAAGGATGTTCCCAGATTTGAAAAAAATATCCTGGAAAAGCAGGAAGGGAGCAGATGGGTTTCTCAGAGTCAGCAGAAAAGCCACGTGAATCTTAAAATGCAAAAATTAGTTTTCTTTCCTCCAGAATTTATTAAAAATGTAGAAAAACAGTAACTCTCTTGACAAAACAGAGTCTTATAGCTGAGTACAGCTGCAATACAGTGGGAGATGTGATAAAAAGTGAGGACTGCAGTGCCTGAACTAATGCAGGTTTGCGTTCCCAGGTTGCCCCTGTTGGTAAGTGGGACTCAAACTCTTTCCAAGAGCAGCAACAGCTGCAAGGCCATTCTGGGCAGCACTTTTCCGAGTTATTTACAGTGATGAAAAGGTAAACAGATAGATGAAGAATTCAAAGTAATGGAGTTCCCTTTCATGTCACTTTTCATCTGCTTTGTTCTAGCTTTTATTGATGGAGCTGGAACCATGATATTATTTAAATTACCTCCAACATAAATATTTAATTAATGATTCAGGCACAGAGAAAAGAAGAAATAAGCAGCTAAACAAAATCATAAGCAAACACCTTTCCTACCTGTCCCCAAGGTAAACCTCCTTCTCCAAACTAGCACAGGTCAACCAAGAGGTGCACTCCTCAGAGGTGTCCTTGCTCTGCTCTGGTTATTTATGGCTCCTCTTCTGGCCTGGAGACCTCCTTCTAAGAGTGTTTTTCCATCTGTGTCCACACCAATGTCCACTTCCATACGTCTTTTCTTCTTTTTCCCATGACTCCTTTTGTATCTTCTCATGTGTGTCCCATCCCTCATGGTTGATTCTCTTCCTTAATTATGTTTGAACTTCAAGGAAGTTTATGTTGGGCTGAAGTTTTGTCAATCTGTGGACTGCTTATACCTGTGTCAGACTAGGCTGGGAACATCTGGGACTAGGATGGGGAATTTTCTAGCCTCTTCCACACAGATCACTCTTAATCATGCTGCCCTCTGAACTCCTGCCATCCATGCCCAAAACAAGGATTGATCATTCCCTCCTTCTCCCATCCCTGATTTTTTGTCAATCCTATTCACAATATGACTCTCCTTAGTGAAGAAAAAAAAAAAAAAAAAGGGATTTTTTTTTTTTTTTTCAAATTATCACAAGACACTGTGCAAAGACTGTGCATTGGAACAGATTGCCCAGAGAGGTTGCAGAGTCTCTGTCACTGGAGATATTCAAGAACTGTCTGGATTCAATCCTGTGCAATGTGCTCTGGGAGAATCCTATTTGAGCAGGGAGGTTGCACCAGATGACTCATTAAGTTCCCTTCCAAATGATGCCTAAAACAGAAGAAAAGAACTTTTCAGACAATATTAATATAGATAAATTAGAGAGCAGGTCCTTTAACAAAAGCACTTTCAGGTGCAGCAAAATACACAGATGCACACAGTATAAGGTTCCTACAAATTTATAACTGATTAATTATTGTGTCTACTGGATATATCCAACCTGAGAACTGTCCATGCTCAGAATCTCTTTCAGATCTGCTCCTTGTCACGCCTCCCTAGAATGGAGTAGAAGGTCTCAAGACCTCCCTCTTTCCTCATCATCATCACCCTCACATCACATGCCTTCTTTGGAGCTTCTCCAAGGCTCCTGGGCCTTCTGCTTTGACTACAATGATATTATGTCCTTCTATGTATGTGTCCCAAACAATATGTCTTTGCTAAAATCTTTTTCCTTGAACATTAAATAAAATTTCAAGTATCTCAAAAATTTTATATACAGCATCAGAAAGAGGTTTAGTAACTGTTTTCTACTATTCTAAAGTGTTAGAAACTATACAGATATATTATTAACAATCTACATGCTACAAATCTTTAAGGACCTTACCAATTCTCTGAATCAGTGAAATTAGTCATAGCTACAGAAAAACAGCTCACACTAAGCAGATAAGAGTGACTGATATTAAGGCAACAAGTTGGAAAATCTTTGTGTACAGTCATTTTCTTTCTTTTGCTTTAGGCTTGTTGTCTTATAAAAGCAGTAAACAAAGAAGAAACAAAATTTTGCTTTTTAAGCTACATAAAAATGTGTCTAGAGCTCAAGGGTAAAACACTTTGTAGTTATAAATCTAAACAAAACAATGTAACAATTTTTTATAGCACTATTCAGTTGAGTTTCTAGGGTTTTTTCCCATTAATATAGAAAAGGCTTTTGTAGAAACTAGAATTCCTGTTCAGTAGGCTAAAAGTCTGTGAAACATTTAGGGTCTCTTTCCTTTTCTGCAGAAAAATATTTCATGTGTGTATATGGAAATTTACACAAAGTGCTCTCATTAACAGTAATGGAAACATAAACAACTGTGTGCCAACTCCATCTTAACATATTTCAAACCAGTGCAGAATAAATGTTCATGTCAAACACCAACAGAGATGCATCAAGCTTCAGTAAAGGAAGAGGGAAGTAATTATTTTCTATGGCCATAGTCTGATTTAGGTTAAAGTGAAGAATGGATTTAAACTATGCTAGTTTTAGTTCAACTAGCAATTTCAAAGGCAAAATGCCCTGAATGTAAGAAAAGCATATAATTATCCCAAGTCAGAGCTAAAGCAATTCTTATATAATGTACTTTACAGAGATTTGTTGGCAATGGCTTTTTGATTGCTTACTTGTTTGCCTCACTAAAGGTTGAGTGGACCTTTATATGCATTGTGTACACACACATTCACACATTTTACTTAAAATTAGGTTTGGCCTCTATATTCAGCTAGACAGATTCACTTAGTGAAGAGTCAATTAAAAGAATGACAAATTGTAAGAGTAGATCTATTTTCAGGAGACAGAAGAGTTCAAACTGCTAGTATCTGGGAAAGAGTGTCAGCTCCAATAAGATAAAATGATAGATGTTGTGCTAAAGGGGAACAGAGATTTCAAGAACTGCAAAAGCCAGCTTTGCAGTTCTCAGAAAATGAGAGCTCTCCCCTTCCACTTGACACTTCCCATCCTGAAAGTATTGTTTCACTAAAGGAGAAACAGATTAAATTCCAGCTGCTGTCAGTTCTTAGCCAGGTCTGTTGAAGAATGTGGCTTTTGAAAAGTTGTATCAATACTTCCCTTTCATTATTACCAAAGCAGGCTTAACTGTCTTTGATGTCTTCTTACCAACATCATTACAGTTTTCTACAACCAGTGAATAGTGGGCTTTATTTAAGGTCAGTTGAAATTCTGAGTTGAAATTGCAATGCATTGGGGGACTGGATTGTTCATTGTTTATAATATCTTCCTTTCCTTTCCTGCAGTCTGTATCAAAACCAACTGAAAGAATGGCTTCAATTTTCTTTCACAGTGATAGATCAATTTATTAACCTGGACCATTAGATATTTTAGAGTGCAAGCTCAAACATCTGTTTTTTGCTTGTCTGCAGGCTTAGCAGTGCTTGTCAGAAAACAAACAAACAAAAAAAGAGGAGATAAAAGAAAAAGCTGATGAATCAGTTATACTCAATTGTTTAGCAGGCAGTCTACTACATCAGTAACATTTTATATGTGGACTTTCCCCATAACCTATTGATCAACATATCACACTTTTCTGCGTGTTCAATATCTAATGATAACTGGGTAAGGTGGAAAATTTCTCTCTAAATACTATATATACATGGACAGAGGATATTGCACTCAAGCTTGTACACGGTGTTTTGGGAAATCAATCTAACAAAGAGAATATATTTAATAATCCACTCTTGTGGTATTTGTACAGTGTGGCTGCTCAGTTATAAATCAAGTGCATCACTTCTGCTGCTTTACCAATGTTAACAAAGTAGCAGAGAAATAACAGCAGCAAAGCCCACAGAGCAATAAAAATAAAACTGTTAGTGTAAGTTGTTTTCTGTATTCCTCTCTGGCTATTTGGCTGGAATAGTTTGGAAAAAATTCTATGCATAGCAGAAGAAACCTTGTTCTTTTATAAACTCTGTGTGCAATTCTAACTCATGCTGTAAATTTAAGCAAACATTTGCTTATAAGTATATGTCATATGTGACATCTTAACTCCAAGCACAGTAGGGTAATCAAAAGTACTGAAATAAGAATTACTTTGTCTTAAAGACTACATTAGCTGAGATCTGTAACAAGACAAACTAAATTGCTTGTGTACAAGGAGGCAACACATATTTCTCAGTGGAAAGGAACAAAGTAGAAAATATGTTTTAAAAATATACACAAATAGTTTTTGATAACCTGTTAACACTGGAGCTGAATCCTCAAAAAGATTGCCCTCTGACAAGTGATAAATTCTCTTAAGGGGAATCTTGAAACTTCAGAAGTGATTAAAAAAAATTCCTGAAGACAAGTGGACAAAAAAGAAAATTGGATCATCTTGTTAGAGTGCTAATTTGCATGTCTTCAAAATTCCCTAGAAAAACAAAGGAAGATCCTGACTAGATCAGTTATGTTCTTCCTAAACTGGAAAGAAATACCAAAATCCATTGTCCCAGTTTCAGCAGGGATAAAGTTGGTTTTCTTCCTAGTAGCTGGTAGACTGACCTGAATCGGCCAAAGGAATATTCTGTACCTTAGAATACGGTGCTCTGTATATAAACTGGGAGAAATTGTCTGGAAAGGGTTGTTTGCTGTAAAGAGACAGGCTGGACATCAATCAGCAGACGGTGAGCAATTGTACTTTACATCATTTATTTCTCCTTGGTTTTGTTCCCCTCTCTCCTTCCTTTCCATTAAAATTAGTAGTAGTAGTAGAGGGAGGGAGGGAGAGAGCAGCTGCGTGGTACTTAGTTGCTTCCTGGCCTTAAAGAATGACACCTAGACAAGGAAATAGCTTCCTATTTCTCAGTCCTAATATTCATGTTATGAAAATCTTAGTGGGTAGCTTCTCAGTTTCAAATTTGTCATAATACCTTTTTATTAGAGTTGAACACTTCATAGAGTGCTATGTGGTGTTGGGGGTCCATTTCTGTCAGTGTGCTGGGAAGACTGGTATGTGGATCCAGAACTACTTTGGGCATCCCTGAGCTGTGGATTGTGAATCACAGTTGTACTTTTTGGATTTGACAGAGAAAAATGTCTGCCTCCTGTTAAACCTCTATGGATTGATATCATATAAAATGCAGAGTCTGAACCAAAAGAGAAAACTGCTGGGGAATTTTCAGTGGTATGAGATATATGAATTAACATTCTGAAATACCATTTATGCCTGGTCATGCTTCACTTTTTAAGACTTATAGCCTTTACTTTCTCTAAGTTATTACTTCAGTTATATTATTATTCCTTTTATAAAGCTTTGAATAAACAGGATTGTATACAAAAAGCATTTAGAGAGAGGCCTAAAAGACTTACAAGGATCACAGCTAATGGACAACCAAAATGAATGAGAAAATGCTGCTAATGCTACCAATATTATCCACTTAATTGAAGCAAAAAATCTCCCTGATATCTTAAAGACTTAAAGAAATTGGTATTTCTGTATGCTGTACATTAGTATTCTATATACTTCTGTATATTACATTCTACTGGAATTTGCTCTCAACACAATTCATTCACCTGGATGTGGAACATCATCCCTACTTTCAGCAGTGCCTGACAAGTAAACCAGAAAGAAGAGCCAATCTATAGAGAGCAGAGGATAAAGAACTGCACTACAAAGCTATTTGCCTTGTTCCTTATGAGATATTTATGCAAGTGAATTCTAAAACTTGTGTTCATGAACCTGTAGTCATTTCCTGTATAGTTATCAAATTTCCTCAGGCAATTTTAGAAACTTCATGAAATTGCTAGTGGTTTTATTTTCTTCGTGTTGACCAGTCAATTATTCACCTCCATGGCCTTGCATTGTTTAGAACTGGTCTAAATAAAGATAGTATCTTTAGCACAGCTAAGTCATTTCATTGAGAAGGACAACAGAAAGGTGTATATAATACCTTTGGCAGATTGGTCTTGTATGTACTAATTCAATTAAGCAATTTATACAGGTCTATAAAATCTGAAATATTAAAGTCTACTATGATTTTTACCTCTTTTATTTATTTTTTTTTTTTTTTTAGATATACGCAGATCAGGATGAAATAATTAAAAGGTATTTTAAAGTGATTAGTTTCCTGGTGGTTTTTATGGAGTCTTCTCTTTTTTACATTATTAAGTTTCAGAAGACAGTATAAAATTTGTACTGGGATATAGGAATCACAATTATGCAATGCCAGCAATTTACCTTAATGCCTCAATAACATTATTGCATAATTCACTTAAATCTAAGCAAGAAAAAGCACAACATTTTTGGCGCTTTTATTAAAATAAAGTAATTCTAGGAACACAATTATAAATAATGTAACTAGGTAATATTTGTCATGACTGACTTCAGAGACAGAATAGTCTTGGGTTGGGATCAAGATATGAACAGATCTGGGTCATTTCCTAACACTATCTGCATAGCCGTGAGAGAGTCATTTTGTTTCCAATCAATGGAATTTGACAGTGAGCCATGGGAGAGGAGCCTGGTTATCTTCATTTGGATCCTGCTTTACAAACACCTACTCTCTGGTGAACAACATCACTCATTGCTCTCCAGCCTTCACAACACTGAAGCCAGGAACCCAAGAGGCTCTGGCAGCTGAGCTAATGATCTGCTGTTGCTCAGTGGTGCGAAACTGGCGAAAGTTGCCCAAAGAAGCTGTGGCTGCCCCATCCCTAGAAATGTCTGAGACCAGGTTGGATGGGGCTTTGAGTGACCTGGTCTAATGGAAGGTGTCCTTGCCCATGGCAGAGGCATCAACCTCTTTTCCCAGGCAAGTGGCAGGATAACAGGACACAGCCTCAAGCTGTGCCAGGAGAGGTTCAGGTTGGACATGAGGAGGAAGTTTTTCACTGAAAGGATTGTCAAGCACTGGAATGGACTGACAAGGGAAGCGGTGGAGTCACCATCCCTGAAGGCATACAAGAAACAACTACATGTGGCACTCAGTGATCTGGTCTAGTTGACAAGGTCATAATCAGTCAAAGTAGAACTTGATGATCTTGGAAGTCTTTTCCAACCTAAATGATTCTGTGATACTCAACTAATCTGAAACTAATGCAGTAAGTTTAGGCTTTTGATATTTGGATTTGAAATTCGATATTGTGGTGGGGGATTTTGTTATTAAATGGATAAGAGGTGATACTAATTAATAAAGGCTCTCTTTAAAAGGCCCATTTTCTCAGTGCTACAACACTGGACTTGGACTACAAATTAATTTTTTTTCTTATAAAATACTGTTTATTATTAGTAAAACAATAGACAGTGAAGTTGGGGATTTATTTTTTTAAAATCTTTGAGTTGTGTGTTTGGTTTTTTTGTTTTTGTTTTTGTTTCCTTTTAATTAACTACATTATTTGGTGTTCTTTTCTGGTGTTCTTTGTTTCTTAACACATACGTAGAAATATCTGCTTGGTATTTTGAATTTACTAGTAGGAAATGGCATGAACTAAGTTCAAGAATCAAATAATGAAAAATAGGATCTGTCAAAAGTTTGAAAGATTAATAAAATAATTTCCAGCATCATAAAATAGAGTCTGACTGCAGGATTTAAATTTAAGTTATCACACTAATGCAGCTGTAAAGAGAAAGTGCTGTAGCAAATTTACCTTAGTGCTCCTGGAAAACAGGGATTTTAGAATTATTGCCATCTCGACAATGTAATTCTTTTTACCAATTACAAAATAGCTGTATCTTATTCTGAGACATGAAACTCTTAGCACACAGTATTTTTCAAGCTAGGTGAAATCCGAGGTCAAGAACACTTAATGTACTTTCATTCTTATTTTAGCCATTAAAGGTCAGAGTGAGAGCACGTGTTTATGGTGACATTGTGAAGGTGACAAAGCTGCAGCCACAGACAACCTGAAGGAGCTCCACATTTCTTTAGTTAAGCATGATGTAGAAATATTTCATCTCTTTTCTCCAGGAAATCATGGTTCAATTTTGCAGAGTAAAGGCATTATGTTTCATAACTTTTAGGTTGTTATCATTGATCAGCGACATGAATATATCTGTGTGTGACAAATTAACTTGAACAAAAATTGAATTTGAACAAATTTGGCTACTGTGGTGGACTATAAACACTGAGATTTTTGCAACTCACTTTTTCTTTTTTTTTAAAAATCTACTTTTACATTCATTCTCCTTTTTTTTTGTTATGTAAAGATTTTTTAATACAACTGAGTATTTTTATCGTGGAATATCTTGGGAAAGAAATTTTAAGAACTGTTGGAAATGGTGGAGAATTAGTTTTCTTTCTTTAATTATTATTAAAGACACAAACCCCACCACAAATATAGACAGTAGTTTGAATAGTGAATATGTACTGAGTTTTGTTACCTGATTCGCCTTTGGAGTAGATGTGGTTTCTACTACTCAATCATCAATTTCTAAAATTCTTTAACCTTTGAATATACCTTAGAATTTTATTTCTTTCAGTTGGAACATAAGGGGGTTTTCCCATTTTACTAATCTGTAACTGAAGTAACACCCTCCAGGCTTCACAAACTCTTCATGGCTAAATGCAGGAATCAAGACGGCATAAATGGGGATCATAAGGTAGGAACAATCTTCCTCTGAGCTCAAAAATGCCAAGTTTCTTTGAATTTGCTGTATTACTTTTTTACAGAATATGCCTATTAAAGCATTTGGAGTTGCTGGACTCAGTCCTCCTAAATTGCTGGGACCTTTCGTTAGCTGAGCTTCAGAGAAGTGAAGTAAGCTCAAAACCTTTCTGGACCTTAGTGAAAGGAATTAACAGTCTCAAGTCATATAACTAAATTACGTAGTCATATTAAAGACAAAGACTGTGGCTAAACAGGACAACCAGAGATATGATGAATGAAGATGTAGGTCAAAGCTGACTGGGAGGAGCAACATAGATCAGTGGTTAATAAAACCAAGTTTTGTCAAAAGTAGTAGTAAAACCTAACTGGCAGGCAAATATAACATCTCTGTTAATTTCAATAGGCTGTAATGAACCAAATGAGATAAAAGAACTGTGAAGACTGGAAGGTAGTGTACACTGACAGGCATTTACTCAAAAATCTTGCACAATAGACAGAAGAAATTCAAGCCATTGAAGTGCACCAATTACAGATACGACTAGGAAGTACAAGAAGCAATGAATGCAAATCACTCAAACAACTTTCTTTGAAGACCTAGAAGGAGCTTTTTCTATTTTCTTTGGGTGAGCTACTTTCTTTTAAGCAAAGACAGGGGACATAGACGTACACATAGACAGGAGAGCTAGAAATCATGATATATAGCGATTTATGTTCCCTGTGAGACAGAGTAGTAAAGCAACAGGCTCAGCACAGTCTGTTGGAATTTGTTCTCCTAGAGAGTTTTTGGGAAAAGAATAGTTCTATCAATAATGAAACTTGAGTGTTGGAGTGTTTCTTTTGCTTTGCATATTTTACAGATAACCATTCTGAAATCATCTTCTATTAATACTTAAGGACAGATGGGTAAATCTGAAATATCATGACTTCTAAAAGTTTGAGCATTTATTACACATCCCAGCACTTTCAAGATGCAAAAGTAGAAAGGGCACAATAAGCTCTATATGATATTGGATTGATCATGAATAAGTTCCAAATGGAATCTTGTCAGTTTTGCCCCACAGATGCATTAACCAGACACAGAAAAATTAGTTTAAAGGAATACAGAGAACACAAATGAGAAGACACATACATTGAAAGTGACTTAAAGTGGCTAATTTTCACTACTGAGAGTCCATTATGACTAGGACTTTCTACCAAATTTCACACTATAGACAACTGCACTCTCTTCTCCAATTTGATAACTCCACTGGCACTTTCCTGCTTTTTACTTAACATCTCACCTATTGCTCTACTGGTAATACACTGTTACTGACGAGTGCCTGCAGCAAAGTGTTCTGGAGCTAAATTGTTTCCGTAAATCTTTTTACTAAAATAAAATGAACAGCAGGATGGTTGTCATTTCAACCGCAACTGAATAAATGTTTTATCACCCCTTCTTCAAAAGCTCATCTGTAACACAAGTTTTATAGAACAATTTAAAGAGTAAAAGCATTTAATTCACCTCAACTTTGATTACATTACATGGGCTACTGTGCTGAAAACTTGAGGTAGTTTGTGACTGGGGTTTATTTAAAATACTGACTTTTAATTACTTCCCTCTGGTAAACTACCACCTTTTTCAAATGGATGTACAAAGATTATACAAGCAAAATAAGACTCTCTTTGAAAGAATTTCCATCAAAAGAAGATTTACACTTTTGTAAAGAGGGTGGAGGTTTTTGGGTTTGGGTTTTTTTTAATTTTTCTCAGAAACTCTCAAAAACATCAGAATTCAGTACGCTAGTGATAAAACATTAATGAAAAGGCATGCTGAAGCATTTGAAGTGGGAAAAACAATCACTTCACTTCTCATCAAACATGTAGAGAGTTTAATCTGGTGCCCTTCAATAAAGGTAGGTAAGTATTTTATCTAATTATGATGTCCCTCCCAAGTTGTTAGAGAATCACTCAGTGTAGGTCAAGATTCAAGGTGCAAAACTTCAGGCCATATCCGTTGCTGACATTGAACGTTGCAGGGAAACGAGCACCACTGCTTCACAGAACTTTGATTTGCAGAGTTCTAATCACAGTAGTACCATTTTATGCCAAGAAAAAAAAAAACACATGTGAAGATCAGTAGAAATAGTAAGCAAAATGAAGTATAGGTATGATGAGGACAAATATGAAAATAAAAAAGAACAATGTATCTTGTTTTATCCTATGTCTATTTGTGACATTTATCAGAGAGAGACAACTGAAATGGCAGAGTGAAAGGAAGAAGCTCTCATGGCTGACAGTGTTTTGGCAAAAATGCATTTTAATAAACTTTCTAAAAAGGAAGAATTCAAAATAAAAACCCTACATACAAAGGAAGATGAGATATCCTTGATTTACAGCCCTGACACCATGAAATATTTTATATCATAGTTTTCAAATATTTTATATTTATTTGAAGTTCTGTTATGCCTTACATTGCCTTGCCTTGCCTTACTTGGTCTCCCTTGCCTTCTCCTGTCTTGTTGGTCTTTAACAGAACTGACATTTATTCTATATTAAAATAACATAACAGTTCAAGTGACTGTTCATCATTCCTGATCATGAGATTCCTCCATTCTTTCTACATGTCTGTCTTTGCTGTTTACTTTATGATCTCTGCTTGTAGGAAAATTCACTTTAGGTTTACTTCAAAAGCTACTTTATGCATCAATATGACAGATGAGGAGGGAGGCCAAGTGCTATCCTCATTTATGAATGTGAAAAGATAATCAATCTCTCTAATTCAAATGTGGGGGACACAAAATCCCTACAAATAATCTTAACATAGAATGTAGTCACAAAACCTATGATATATTAGCTTCTTTTTTATTATACTTTAATTTCAGAAGGGAAAAGAATCACATCTGAAATGGAAAGAATACTATATAAATCCTATACATATTTTCATATTGATGTTTGGTTTATTTTTATATATTCTGAGAGTTAAAAAAGCCTCTATTCTATCATGTAATCTGATATTTTAGATTCTGCAATATATGTATGTAGCCCATATTTTGGTTTCTTAGGTTCTCAAAACAAACACACCTAAGTTGTTTTGTCATTTATTTTTCTATTTTCTTTTGTTGTTATTTTTATTTTGTTTGCTTGGGGTTTTTTTCTTTTTTTTTTTTTTTTCCACTTGATTCCCAGGAAAACCTAACTGAAGGGTTTTCTCAAGTGCAAGAGAAGACTTACTTGGTCTCTGTTCTCTCTTTCACAATTATATAAGGATTCTGCCCTTCCGTTTGGGGTGAATCACATTAACAGAAGACAGTACATTCCAAACCCTTACTAACTGCCTCTTAAGTTTTCAGGAGTCTGTCTAAAATTACTCAGTCCCAAAAGGGAAGGCCAGAAGTTCATAAAAACTTACAGACTCCGCCAAACTGCAATGTTTTATATGCACAGCAAGTCTGGGAAGATCAACTTTTTTTTTTTCATTGAAATAAATAAATTTCCTTCCCCCTCCCTCAAGGCCCCTGTAACACTCCAGCCCCAGAGCTGCAGGCTCATGGGCTCTGCTAGGAGTTTTACTTTAATATTTACATATATCAGGTTCTTTAATACCTTGAAAGAACATCAAGAGAATAAGCCACAGAGTTGTTCCCAAGGGGTTTCTTTATTAATCTAGGGAAGAAAACAAGGGAACTTGGCAAATGGTCAAAAAGGGCACTAGACAGAATGTTCCACCACAATACCAGCTCAGCACATATTAATCAAAAACACCCAAGTCAATATTCAACCAATTCACACACTTAAGTCAAAGCCAATCCTTCCAACTCCAAATCACCCAAAGCATCAGGAAAGGAGTGAAAAAGAAACAGATGGAACAAGGAGACAGAGAAGGAGAAAGAGGGAGATAGCTATGACTTAGACTTCATGGCAGACCAGCTGTCACACATCGAGGTGTCAGGGCCCTGACACTTGGCACCCCAAAACCTCTGGTTTTATCTGCTCTGATCTCTATTTTGAAACCCCCTAAGTGGGACCTCTGACCCAATGGCCACTCTGGGATCCCAGGACAGAGTGAAGGGCTGTGTTCTCACTGTCCCTGCCAATCCAAGCTGGGTCAGGGGCTCCAGGAGCTCTGGGGTGTTATAGTTTTCCCAGGCTGTTTGTGACTGAGACCTGCTCTGGAGTTTCATTTTGTGGGCTCAGGGGCTGCCGTGAGGGATATGACACCATCTCTCCTCTGCGAGGTTTGCCCCATCTGCCCCCAACACACACACACACACACACACACATGCACTCCCCACATGGTGGTTCTGACCGAATAATAACTGATCCAGTGTGTAACAGCCCTCAATGCTTTTGCCAGTTTTACTGCTTTAAAACTATACTTGCTTCCTCAAACAGTTATGCCTGAGTCACATCTACTTGATGGAGTTCACTCATTGTTCTGGGCTTTAACAGCGATTTACAAGATTCTGCATTAGTTCCAGCAAGTAATATCAGAAGATATCTGTTCTGACTCCAAGGTTTTTGCTGTTATACTGATCTGTTGCTGCAAGAAGTAGAATTATCATTTATCTGTCTGCATCAGTGAAAAAAAAACTCATACTAACCCTGTTTTTGTAAACCAGTTTTTCAGATCATCCCATGCATGGCACAGGAAATCAAGGCATGAAATTTGGTTTGAGAATTCCTCTCACAATTCCATTCTGAAGTATTACAATCAGCAATGCCAAAATCTCTACAGAAGAGCCATCCATACAATAAAGAAACAAAATATTTGTTAAATGAAACTTTTTGAAGGTTATATTATATACACTTTTCTAGTCTGGTGAGCTGTAATAGAATAATACTAATTTCTATACTTACCTTTTTATTTATTTTTTATTTATTTAGTGGGTGGAAGTTTTTAGAGCCACAGAGCATCTACTAACAACCAGAGGGGACAAGAAGTCCACCTTGTTACCCACCTTCAGCACTATACATTTCTTCCTATGCTTTTCATCCTTATTGCCATTTTCTTCTTCCAAACATCAACCCCAGACTGCTGTCTAGTCCTAGAGCCATCATCTTCTTCCCAGAGCCACATGTTGTTTGCCACTTTTGCAATACACTTTAAAAACTGTTTCAGAAAACCAATATTGATTTTCAGAACTATTTTAAATACTCTAAGAAAAAAACCTGTGAGATGTTGCTAATTAAACCACAAGATAATATGTGTTGCCTGTATGAGCCATATAAAGTAAAATTTAATGTCACTAAGCATAATGTAGATGAAAGAAAATTTTGGTTCTGCATGTGTAAGTTCATGTCTTGAGCTTACTACCTGTCACCAAAGCAGAACATTCACCACAAATAAGTGATATTGTTTCATTATGTTTCTTTTATTTAATTTTTATTCAGTTTCTATCAGTCTTTTTTGAGTAATAGATTTTATGGAAGTTAGCCTGGAGTTAAATTCACATTCATATTAGAATGTCAGTTTGCTTCTGTAAATTTGATAGCTTTTTTTTTCTTTTCATTATTTTTCGAAGACTTGAATTTGTGTTTTCTGCTTGCAAATTTGCTACTAATTTTTTAGTCGTATAATGATCTTTCCAAGTTACAAAGCCAAGCCCCATACAGACTGGTGCAATTGTGAATTTCGTGTTTTCAGACACAAAAAGAGAATCTGCTTTGTTAGAGTGTCGATAAATCAGAGGTTTGTTTGTATCTCAGTATATTGTCTGGCATATACAACAGGCAGAATCGAATGAGTTAAGTATATGATGCTTTTATTTGCTGCCATTGTTGCTTACAGAACATTTATAACAAGCTCTTTGAGAATCCTTGTAATGGTGAGGAAACAATTTGTTTTGCAAATTAATTTGTTGAATGGAAAGTGTTTTCAGTTAGCTTTCCAAGTTATAATGACGTGACTGAATTCAGAAGTGCCCTTGAAAATCTGCAATGTAGAACAGCATATACACAACACATTCATTCTATACAGTGCCAAGGCAACTACCAACAATGAATAAATACACGCTGTTTTTCTTAATTTATTAACTGGTACTGATTCTGGTTTCATTTTCTCATTTTATTTCAGCTCTGATATACAATTTGCGGTAACTCCATGAGGTCTCAAGTCACCACAGAATTTAGGCATCTGTTGAGTTTTTAGCACAATGAGTACAAGTCAGCCTGTTTAGGCTGATGATTTTCCAAGGTGTGTTATGTTTTGTATTTATTATGAAGCTTTAATCTTCTTAAATCTTTAAATCAGACTACTAATTCTGGTTTCTGAGAGTTCAGGTCCTATCTCATGGACAATTAGCAATCAGTGATAAAGAGAACGCAGTAATTACTCTTTACTTCTCTCACTCACTACATTAATAACCAAATTAATAGCTTGAACTGAAGAAAGTCAAATATAACTTCCTGTTTTTGTAGGGGGCTGCTGCATGCTTTTTCTCTCAGAACACCTAATCCAAACAACTATTCCATTAATTGACATAAAGACTGTAAATGCCTAAATATACCTGATCAACAGTAATAATCTGTTTTGGTTTTAAGCAGAACAGAAAACACTTAGTACTTTGTGAACCCTTAAACTTTAAAAATTCAGGCATAGGTTCTTTGATAAAAAAGAAAAAAAAAAATTCAAATTGACAAGAGGTCTTATCACTGATTTAAATTGGTAAAGTAGAGGAAAATCAGTGGCACAATTAAACTCACTTTTCCAAAATCAACATTCAGGTTTGAAGCAATCTAAAATTGCTAGAAAAAAAATCCATCAATCAAAGGTCATTTGGGGAAAAATAAGTCATTATGTAGGAAACAATTTATTCAGAAGATTGAATTGTTACATAAGGTCTGAAATGTCTAAAAATTATTAACTTCAAATTAAAAAATAAAAAAACCATTTCATTTACAAACATTTAATTACCTCCAGCTTCTTCACCCTTACTTTGAACACTTCTATTCACAAGGAAAAGGTTCAATACTGTGCCTAGTACTGTTTAACTTACTTTTCAGTAGCTTGGATGAAGTAACCGAGGTCTGCTCAGTGAGTCTGCTGACAACACAAAGCTGGGAGGAGTCACTGATACCCCAGAGGACTGCGGAGGCCTTTGGAATGGCCTCAACATGTTGGAGGGGTGGGCAGAGCATTTGAACAAAGAAGAAATTCAACAAAGGCAAATACCGAGTCCTACACTTTGGCAATAACCCCAGGCTCCAGTACAGGCTGGGGGCTGACTTGAGAAGGACCTGGGGGTCCTGGTGAACAATAAGCTCACCATGAGCCAGTGTTCCCTCAAGGCAAAGAAGGCCAGTAGAACCCTGGGGTACATTAGGATGAGGACTTGCCAGCAGGCTCTAGGAAGAGATCCTACCAGTCAGTCTAGTGAGGTCAAATGTGTAGTACTCTGTCCAGTTCTGGGCTCCTTAGTACAAGGGATACGTGGAGCTCCTGGAGCAGGTCCAGCAGAGAACAAGAAAGGTGATTAAGGGACTGGGGTATCTCTCTTGCAAGGATAGGCTGAGAGAGCTGGACCTGTTCAGTCTCAAGAAGGATAAGTGACAGGGGACCTCATCAATGTGTACTAGTATCTGAAGGGAGGGTGTGAGAAGAAAGGAGGCTGAGACAGAAGACTATATGAGAAGAGAGTTGTTTTATAGAGTGGCCTTCACTCAAGATATTCCTGCAGGTGGAAAGGCCAGAGATGACATCAGTGTGCAAAAATTCCATTTATGATGTTTATTCTCTGCCAGTCCTGACGAGTAGAATTCCTGTGGAGAGATAACACCTCCTCATAGACATGCTGAGACACCACCGCTTTGAAGTTATACATATGGATATGTGTAGGTATGAAAGCACCCAGAGCACAGGCTGTCCTGGGCTTCTTCTGCCTAAGTTTAGAGGAACTTAGGAAATTTGTTGGACTAGAAACTGAAGGAGGAGACAAGCCTCCTTTAATTTCAAAACAAATTTTAATTAGGGAAGGATAAAGGGAAGGATAACAGTTCTTAGCTATAATATATATCTATATATGTATTCAAGATAAACAAAACAACCAGGACTAAATGAGTAAAAACCCCTGAACCAAACCCTTCCGTCACAGTAGTATTGGCCGTTGGGCGCAGTAGTATTCACGGATAGTAGGTGATGATGTTCCTCGTCCGGCCGGTGCTGAGCTGCCCCCGGGGGGTTGGTGGAAAAAAAAAAACAAACAACTTTGGTGTCCCTCCAAGGCTGTCAAATCCCTCTGTGGGTGTTGGTGGGAAGAAAACAGCTCAGGAAGGAAAAAAAAAAAAACACAAAAAGGCTGGGATCCTCTTTCCTTGGCTTGTGGCTTGTTGACCTCTGGGCTGGAGCCTCTGATGTAAAGGGCCCTCATGTCTGGGCCAGCAGCCGCTGGGTTCCCTCAGGAAAGCCCAATGCAAAGGTCCCGGCTAGCGATGTCATCTCTCTCTCTCTCTCTCTTGGGCACAAGGAACTCCGCAAATCCGAGGACTGGGAAAAAACGTGAGGAAAACAAGGAAAGAAAAGCAAACTCAAAGGCAGAGGTTTCTCCCTGAGCTGTCTCTCCCCCGCAAACTGGAACCCCAGAGTCTCTCCTTCCCCCATCCCAGTGAATTACCAATCACCAGGCAACGTCTTGCTTTCTTTGTTAGAGGCAACGGATGAAGATAGGCCTATTCGCTCCTCATTCTGGTGGTAGGGGAAAGGAAAATTCCACTAGATTCTAAAACTATAACACTGCCCTCTGTGATTTCTTCTGCAGTGTATCTTAGGTTTTCTGCTTGGAAATAAATTTTCCATAGTACTTTAGCCATGGTTTGGTCCTCTGGTTACCTGCATGTGTATCTAGTCTTACAGAGGGTGTCAAGAGGATGGCACCAGGCTCTTCTCAGGGGTGCTAAGAAATAGGACAAGAGGCAACAGGCAGAAACTTATGTACAGGAAGTTCCACCTGAAATGAGGAGTAACGTCTTCACTGTGCAGGTGACCATGCACTAGAACAGATTAGATTGCCCAGAGAGGCTGTGGAGTCTCCCTCACTGAAGATATTAAAGAAACACCTGAATGCAATCCTATTCAACTGTTATACCCTGGTCCCAAAGGCTCAAGGTTCAACTTTACCAAGTGTACATTTTAATTTTAAGTTTTGAGAGATTTCACCCACACAAGCCCTTGTAAAGCCATTGGTTCTTTGATACCTAGAGTTAACATCTGGAGAATAAATACAAATCTTTCTCTAGATTTCTTTGAATTTGGTGAGAAAATAGGCATTTTGGCAAAAAGGGTTTTAAAAGATAACGTGCAACTTCACAGAATCACAACAACAGATTACCAGGACTAGTAAGCGCTGCTATAGATAACCTTTGCTACACCCAGCAAACACCCTTGTAACTTAAGTTAGGTACCTACACTTTACAGAAAGAAAGTGTTTAAGTTATCCATGAGAGGAAGACAAGAATAAAACAAGAGAGATTAAGAGAAGAAAGAATAAAGAGAGAAAAAGAGGAAAACCACAGTCACCACTTAGAAGCTCACATGTTGACAGCTTCAAGAAGAACAACCCAGAGCTCAGCAGAGGCCTCATGAGTGCTTCCTTATCGGGTCTGGCTACTGTAGCCGCTCCGTGTCCCCTTAGCCAAAGTGAGGGGTTCCAAAGCCAATCAAGGGCTTCAGGGGATGTGGAGTCAGCAGGTTACCAGATCGACCTTATTGATTGACAGGTGCCCTATGTGGCCTTCTTGCCATGTGGTTGCTGACTCCAGCAGCCATCCCAGCTGACTATGGGGATGCTGCAGTAAAGGCTAGGTCCTCCCCTCTGACACAGACAAACACACACACCCCCACATCCACACACACACTCCCCCTGCTCCCCCTCCCACTTCTCTCACACACACCCATATAAGGTGGTTTTGACCCAATAATAACTGATGTGGTGTGTAGCAGCAGCGTGCTCTGGGATGACACTGCTTGAGCAGGGAGGTTGGACCAGATGACCCACTGTCATCCCTTCCAACCTGTCCAGGCAGCCAGGAAGGCTAGTGACATCCTGGCCTGTATTAAAAAAAAAAAATGCAGCCAACAGGAACAGGGCAATGATCATTCCTCTGTACTTGGCACTGATGAGGGTGCACCTTGAGTCCTGTGTTCAGTTTTGGGCCTCTCACTACAAAAAAGACATTGAGAAGCTGGAGCATCTCCAGAGAAGGGCAACAGAACTGATGAAGGTCTGGAGCGCAAGTCTCATGAGGAGCTGCTGAGGCATATGGGATTGACTAGTCTGGAGTACAGGAGGATCAGGAGGACCTTATCACTCTCTACAATTACTTGAAAGGAGGATGTCAATCTCTTCTGGGTACAAAAGCAAAATGACAAGAGGAAAAGGTCTCAACGTGTGCTGAAGGAGGTTTAGATTAGATATTAGGAAAATTTTCTTCACTAAAAGTGTTGTCAAATTGAAGCTTTCTAACACTGTCAACAAGAATTGTTGTGCTTCACTATTTTCCTTCCATTCTTCCCTTCTCTAAAAACACAACTGTTCTCCTGGCTCAAAATAAAGATTCATCTAGTTTGTTTTTTTTTAGCAATCTGAAAGAGAAGCTAAAGATACTAATAACCAAAGCAAATGCAATTATAGATCACAGATGTATTCAGTGATTGATATGATCAGGTTTTTTTGACAGATAGTCTTCCAGCTACAACAATCCATCTGTAAAACACCTCTTGAAATAAAGATTATACCTTACAATGTTTTTTAAATAGATAAGTATGAGTTCTTTTGTCTTAACTTCCTAGTCCTTTCAAAAATCGCATTACAGTTCTATTGTCTGCAACATTTGGCATTCATGTGTTCCACAATGTAATTATACATCATACATGAGTTAACCAATTTTGTTTGCTCAAAATTCATTGCTTGGTAATTTCAGCCATCCATTTTTGTCGTTGTTTTAATTATAACAGACATGTGATAATTTGGTATCAG
>VXAU01005829.1:359393-401547 GCA_013399695.1 Formicarius rufipectus | reverse complement strand
TTTTTTTATTTTATTTTTATTTTCACAGAATTCTCCTACTGCTCCTTATCAGGATTTTTCCCTGCAATTTCCACACAAAGTCAGTGCCCTGTTCCATGTCATTGTTCATCTTTGTGTCCTATACTATCCATAGTTCTTAACATTGAATTTTCTCTACTGTATTATCATACAGCATTATGAGATATTCCATCACTTCAGCAGCCAGATTTAAGCCAGTGATCCCAAATTTACATGAAATTGTACATCACATACAAACTTTATCCCTCACTATTCACTGGGTTTTTTTTCTATCTCTGATGGATATACTAAGTGTAAATCCCCACAGGTATTCTGGTGGGGTTCCAGCATTGGTAAACTACATAAAAATTAATTTTTTGTTTGTTTGTTTGTTTTTTTTGGTGTTGGTGTTGTTGTTGACTGTATCTTTTGGCTTATGTACTGGTTTTGACTGTGACAGATACAATTTTCTTCATATAAGTACTTACACAGTATCATATGTCAAGTGTTTGTCAAGTGCTTCTCATGCTGCCTGGAAAGCAAACAGGCTAGGGTGCAGGAGAGGTTGGGAGGAAACCCAGGTAGGACAGCTGACTAACTGAATGAAGTGATATCCAATAACATAGGGCATCATGCTCAGCAATGAAAGCTATGAGAAATGAGAAGGAAAAGTGGGATGTTCAGAGTTACAGTATTTTCACTGCTACATGTGGTGGAGCCTGTCTTTCCTGGAGATGGATGAACACCTGACTGCCCACGGGAAGTGGTGAAATAATTCCTTGGTTTGCTTTGCCTGTGTGTGCATCTTTTCCTTTATCTACTAAACTCTCTTCACCTCAACTCACGAATTTTCATACTGTTAAATTTTCAGTTTTCTCCCCATCCCCCTTTGGGGAGGGTCCCAGTGGTTGCATGGGGCTGAGCTGCTGGCTGTGATTTATTCAGACATACTATTTGTTTTCACTGTTTGGACCAAGACATGACAATGGTCTACAAAGTTATCTTTAATAACATGTCATAAAAGTCACCTTGTCTTTCTTTGATATCAAGGAAACTGTATATTGGTTTAATGTACTAATTCAGAGATTGGAGATTCATATCTGAGATTCATATCAATTCTGAGATTCATATCTGAGATGCAGAGATTCATAATTGAGTCTTTGATGATTCTATGAATATGAGGCATAACATATTAAGAGATTTGATATCTGAGTAGCTTAAGAGTGTCCTTAGAACTCACTGAGCACCAGCTAGATTGAGTTGGCCTGCAGGATGCTAGCTTTACAAAGCTTTTTGAATTGTGACACTCCTGCATTGCATTATTCATGAACTACATTATATGTTTGAACTAGCTTCTTATCTACTAGTCATTCATGAACAATACTCTCAAAGACCTCATTATAAGCTGTAGTAATACCTAAAACACCTGCAAAAAAACTGTTTTGCTCTGGCAAGAAAAATATATTTTTCCTTTTTTTGTATGAATATCTTTATTTGTTCTCCAGACAAAACATAGTAAACCATAGAGATCAGACAAGAATTCTTGCTTTTCCACTTTTTAAGTCCCTTTTAGCTATTCATGCTTCTTCTATGGTTCATTAGTTACAATATACTGTGATTAAATCTATATGACAGATAATTGTTGCTAATATTTCAAATATCAAGGATTAAATTTTTCACTGATGGAGTTGTGCCACTGCAACCTGGCCCCTTCAGTGCAGGCTCCTTTCCACTTGTGACAGATGAAAGTCTTTGGAAGCATGGAAACTTCAAAGACCATAACACTGAGATGCACAGCATTATAGATGCATAAATTCAGGAAAAGGCTGTTTTATCAAAGCTGGGGGGTAATTAATGCAAATCTCTAGACATTCAAGCAGGTAAATAAGCATGAAAGCCTTACCCATTTCTGCAAAACTGTATACACTGAGTTGTTTCGGTTCAAGCAGCGGATGAGGCAGTCTAAAAATATGGCCCTAGACAGGAACAAGACACAGATGTATTTCCTAGGCTGTGAATTAGACTGTAGATGCTGTGTAAATATGATAAATATAATTGAAGCAGAAGGAGAGGCTGAAGTTTAAGGTATATCTTAGAGAGAATGAAACAGGGGGCATTGAGAAAAATTACTTAACTTTTGTTTGTCTGTCATGTCTATAAATGATTACTTATTTTAGAAGTATCTTCCTGCCAGCTGATAGATTCTTTATTTAAATTAAATCTGTTGTTGTAAAGTTTCTGGAATATGCAATTTTGTGGTACAGCAATAGGGGGTGAGAGGAATCAAAGGTCTAGGCAGAGATCAAGGAGAGGTTCTACCATAATCATAGTTTTTTGGCAATGTTCCAGACCCTGCATACCCATACAACTACTCAGTAATCAATGCCTCCAAAACATACTGAGAATCAGATTAATGAATCTCTTCGTCCTCATAGATTTCTAAATAAAATATTTTGTTAGTTTCATTCCTCATGAGAGGGACTACATCATTCTTGATGTTCCAGTCTTCACTGCAAGCAAATTCTCTGGTAAGAAGTGTTTCTTCATAGGTAGAATTGCATCATATTTGAAGGTAGTGTCATGATCATAGCATGGCTTCAGGAGTAGATGGACCTTCCAATGGACCTTCTTGGACTCCATGTCAACACTGACAGACAATACGGCTTTTGAGCCAGAAGCAGGAAGCCAGTGCCTTTTCCTGAAATTGCATTTCTGATACTGTTCTATCTGCCTATTAAAAGAAATTCAGTCCACAATTATCAGTTCATAATGTTGAAAAAAAGGGCTCTGACAATATGAAAATTGTTGAAAAACATTACCTACTATGGTTTCAGTTCAGTGGCAGTGACCATCAGTTCATGTGTAGCTGGGATTCATCTTCCTTGCTTCCTTCCTTCCTTCCCTTTGTAAAACAGGTACTGACACTAAGAGTTGAGTGAAATCAAGAGACTCTTGAAAAAAAAAAAGTTATTTCCAGGGAGAGATTCATCTGATTGTAAAATAAATAGGGTGAACAGTATCCTGATTGTTTGGATACGCGCCTGTCAGAAACTACCAAGAAAATAATGTTTACTTATGGATGAAACTGTTTGCTGCTGCCACAGACACCTGCTGTAAAGCCTTGCCATGAAGCTGCTTTTTCTCCAAGTTTTTATACTGTTTAAATGTTATAGTTAGGAGAAAAAGATGGATTAGATAGGTAATTAATACCATTCTATTACTTCTCTATGTCCAACTGTTCTGCTTGGTTACAGCCCCCTGATTGGTCGATGTACCCCAAAACCTCATTGGTTAGCCAGTGGAGCAATGCTGCTCCACCCTGTGGGACTAAGTCACCCCCAGTTCTCCCTTGTATGTTATAAACGCTCCCTCCCTTCTCCTTTTGTGTCGTGGTCCGCCCCTGACTCCACCCCAAACCCTATAAGTATCCCATGCTCTCCTTAATAAAGTGTTCATGCCCACCACCCCTTCCCTGCGTGGACCAATCCTTTTTTCCCTCTCAGACCGTGGCACCTGATAAGCCTTTCTCTGTCATCCCTTTGATTATTAGATAATGACCTGATACTACATGGTTAATTCTAGCCATTTATTAAGTGAGATTCACATACACCTGGGTATTTTATACACCCTTTGCCACTTTACACACTCTTGTATTACATATTGAGGTGATGGAGAATATTATCTTCTTATGGCTTACAAGAAACTTAAACAAAAACTGTACTTAAAAATTTGCCATAGTGATTTAATCAAAGTTCCTAAATCTATCCTCAGCAGTCTGTTTATGATAGTATCTTCCATTTGACTACAAACTGTATAATATAAACTGTTTTGATACAACAGATTTTTTTTTTTTCATATTCAACTGATCACTCCTTTCTACCACTTTTCTATTAAATCTTCCCAATGCTTTCAAATTGTACTATGATTCATACAACTTTTAGGAATTATTCCTTCCTTTATTCCATTTTCAATAAGCAGTTTTATGCATTCCTATTAATAAGCTGATTCATGCCAGATGCCCCTTTTCTCATCTTCTTTTAAGAAACCAAATGACAAAGAAAGTTAATGATGAAAACTACACCACTGGGAGGTCAAAGAGTTCATTTTTTGACACAGACTCATTAGATGATGTGGCACACACCAAGGGTGGCATTGATTATCATAGCCTCTGTCCTCTTAAAGGTTAATGATCAGGATAATTAGCTGACCTTTTGTAACCAGATAACATTCAATTGAGATAAGTGACAGGTGACTGTAGTTATTAAAATAGACTAGAAACAGACTCTCTGATGTTGCAACGTACTTATAAAAAATTGCCTGTAAAAGAAGCTGTGGAAAACATTGGCTGACTTTTTTAGAATGGTCTTGTTTAATAACTTCTAATCCTTCTGTTTCATCAATTCCCCAAATATATATCTTGTGTGAAAAAAATATTAGAGAAGTTTAGGAACAGATGATCTGGTGGAAATTTTAAAATTTAGTTTGTCACGTGTTACAAATGATAAAAGGGGGATTTAAAGCAACGTGTTTATTTTTGACAGCATTGTTCTACAACCATAGTAAAACTTTATAGAAGCAGTCCAATGATAAACTTATTTTATTAAAAATGTTTCAGCATGTTCTATTTAATTAATAGTGGTGCTGTGAAAAATCATGGGTTATCTAATTCTTTAGATATAGGGCTTTTAACTTGGAGACAAGTAAATGTAAGTGAGGAAAGTAAGTATGGCGAATATTTTCCTACATCACCCAAACAAGCACATTCTTGACACTTAAGAGACTTGATCCAGAAAATTCATTGTCCATATATAAATATCTGAGCTCTGGAGGATGCCTGTACCACTGTTTTTTTGATTATTTTGTTTTCTTTTCACTTTGTTTTTGTGTTACATCTGCATTGTGACAGAGTAGACATCATAAGAAGTAAGATCTGCATAAGTCCTGTCTTTTACAACTCTATCTGATGGAACTGGAAAATCGGACAAGAAGGACATCAAAATCTGTCCTTACTTGTGAGACAGAGATAACCCAATAGATATTTTATGAAGTCTTATGAAGTTTCAGGAAGAAGCAGCATATGTAGAAACACAGACAATTAAAGTCAGTCCCATTTATGTGATGGAACCTCAGAAGAGCCCACATGCTCACATCTTCTTGCTCTGTTTCTCCTACAGACAGTAACAAAACTATAGCCCACAGGACTTAGGATCTTTAGCACATGAACACCGAAAATCTCAGAAAAAAACATATAATGCCAGGAGACAACAGCTTTAGCCTCTGAAACCTCAGGGAATTCAGTAGCACTAGATGTCTCTGCTTCATCTTAGGGAAAGGAAAAACAGATTCTATTAATATAAATAAGGAAAAAGTTGTTACATTATATAAAATCAAATTACTCTCTAGACTTGAGAATATGAGAATAAGACATCTGAGTTGTGTTTTTTTTTTCAGTATCACTCTGTCACAATACATTAATCAACATTTCCTTTCTAACTGGAGAAGGAAGACCAAAAAATTCTGCAAGGCTGGGAAAAGAAACACTTAGCCCTAGCAGTTTCTTGTTCTTGGATAATTAATTAAACACCAGCCAAAAGGATATTTGGAGTTTCTTAGGGATTTCAAGAAATAATTACCACTTCTCTCTTTTTAGGACCACATTTTCACATAGGTTAAAATTTTGCTGGTTTGTTTGCTTCATGTAATGTTATGTTACAGATAGTTATTAATATAACAGTAGACATATTTGTATATATACATAGTTATATATAGTATACATATAACAATAATGGTAAGTCTTCATACATTTTTTGATGATTGATATAGTTTCTTAAAGATACTCTTACCTTATATTGGTAAATTAACCAATGATAGCGAATGTTCCTGGTTACCGGGACATGATCATCTGAACTGTTAAACTGTCAGAGCTTTTGTGGCACATTTGTAGTCATTGCTAATTATCACTCTACTAATGCATTTTAGTGCACATTTCTGCATCTAACATGGGCTGACCATTTCCAAAGTCATCTTTCATGTAACACTTGCTGTCACATTAAAAGGTTTGGTATTTCTGTCACAGATTCCTCTGTATTAGATGTTCTCAGTGATACAGAACAGTTCAAGATGTGTTAAATTTGCTAATTAGGACTTTGGCTTTATCAAAATCCTTAGATCCTGGATTCATCTGGTCTTATATGAAGGAAACATTCTTTCCATCAAGAACACTGTATTTCTAATTCCAGCCTGTTTCATCCAGCAAATGGAAATATGTCTGATGACTGCAATGCTAAACTCCAGGGAAGAATGATCTGAGATTTCAATATGTAGATGCTGAGGAAAGACTGAAAGAGCCAGATTAATCCTATGTGCTTAAGGAGAATTCTAATTTATAAACTTGTAAATCTTTGGGGCAAAGAGAAACAAAATGTTTTCTTCAGAGCCAATTGAGTTAGGGCAAGAAGTAATGAACATATATAACAATGAGGGAGATATAGATTAGATATTAGGGAGAGCAGACTAAGTGGAAGGATTTTAGGGGCACTAAAACAGATCACTTATGTTGCTGAATGTTCATTCCTGGAATTTTTTAAGAAAAGCTGCAGAAGATATCAAGAATAAAATGTTAGACAAAAATAATGCAGAAGGCATTGAAGGTGCTTTCTAACATAATGTCATTAGAATTTCTGATCATGATAATTTCATATAAGAAAAAAATAACAAATATTCAGCGCTTTTAGAAAATTTTAATTGGTTGAAAAAATACAATAAAATTGAAACATTATTTTGTTTCAGTATTGAGTCATAGCTGATAAAAGAGGTAAAAAGAATAAGAAGCAATTATTTAAATGAAATTTTATACCATATTCTAAATATGAGCATTCATATTGATTTTCTTTAAGTACAACAATAATTATAGGATTTTTTAAACATTTTTTTGCATAACTCTAAATGTGTTCTGTTATAATTGTTCTAATTACTTTCAAATTAATTCCTTTTCCACATCTTAGTATTCTAGGAAAAAGTCTGCTGTTTCATTACTGTATTTTCTTCTCAGTTTCTTTGGTTGCACTTACTACTTCAGAAAGTCAAGCTAGAAATTCCATAGTCTCTAGCTTCTAATTTCCCTAATTCCACATTCCATTAAACAGATTATTTACCATATAGTGTACGTTGTATTAAAGGAGAAAATGACCTTATTTTTTTTCCCCTCTCTCTGCCTAGATTTTTATTTCATTGCACTAAATCTGGCATGGCTGTTTATAACAGCTGTTCCACTTTTCCTTTCTTCAAGTACTACAAGCTATAAAGTTTCATGCTAGGTTCTTAGTGAAGTTAATCAATTACCTAATAAAATAAAGCAGACTAATGAATCTTCCCCATATAAAGCTTCATTTAACTGGACTTGACAATACAGCAGTATTGCTAAAAGATATGTGAACAAGCAGCTTTAACACCTGGAGCCAGATATGTTTAAGTAGCTCACAGCAGATCATATATTGGAAAAGAATTACAACAGTAGAAGGATAAGCAAGAGGTTTTGCCTCAGGTTACCTCTGGGGCATTTGAAGTAAGGTAATTCTACCAGGACCAGCATAGTGAAGCATATATTGGAACATAAGCTGCTCATAAAATAGTTGTAGAGATTAAATGCCTTCTAAATGCCTAATTTTAATTGGAATGTGATTAGCCTGAAGGCATAAAATTATGTCTAATATATTTTTTCTTCTAACAGTTTAATAAATAGTTACAGAAAATACTTAATGAGAATTTCATTATAGTATTAAAGCCCAGATAACTTTCTGAGTTTTCTCTTGTAATAAAAAAGTTAGGGAACCAAAGTTTGAAGTTAGTATATAAAGTTGTTTTTAGTTCACTATCTCACAATTGATTGCAGCTACATACAGAAGGTACAGATTCTATTGAATATTTTAATATATATGCAGAATTTTACAAAACAAAACATATGCATTTGAAAATATATATATGTCCAAAAGAATAATCTCTCTTCTATGAAATGACTGTCTACATTTAATGGTAATTATTAGTTTATAATAATCCCTTCCTTCCTTCCTTCCTTNTGTTTGCTCAGAACCAACCTTCCCTTCCTCCCTTCCTTCCTTCCCTCCTTCCCTCCCTCCTTCCATCCCTCCTTCCCTCCCCCCCAAAGTTGTTGTCTAAATCTCTTCTCTCAGAGGAAAAAGTACGTAGAAAACAACGTTTTTCTTCCCTGTAATGAGTGGCTCAGAATTCCCTCTGTGCCAGAGTGAATTGCACAGCTCTGTGCAGTCCTATTTCATTTTCTTCTGTGTTTTACACAAACTATCTAAATTAATGATATTTTTAAAGAATTTAATCACAATTCAAGATTTAGCTTTAAAAATACTCTTTTCCATGTCATGCTTATAGACACCTCATTTAGCAGTTTCTTCAGCAAGTATCTGTGAGACTCTTGATATATAGGAAGGCTCTATCTTACAGATATTTTGTCTGTGATAATATTAAAGATTCTGTGGAAGTAGAGGAATGTTCTCTATTCCTTGTACGCAATAGGGAACCAGACATACTAGATCTCTAAGAAGCTCTTCCTACATGTGATTGTCATCCAGATCTAATCCACTAATTTCTACTCATTTTGTTGGTTTTGAAAAGACAGTTCCTATGCCTCCAGACAGACTGTAGCTGTTAGACCAACTCTTTTCTTTTTGACAGAAAGAAGGAACAGAACAAAATTCACACATGGCTCTTGTTTTGGAAACAGTAACTGTGTCTATGAAAGTACACAGCACTTCTTTTAGGGAGGAAGGGGTTTAATAAATTAACTTTCATTAGTGGTTGATGTCTTTGTGCATCTGAAATATTGGCATAAACAAGACTAAATTTCTGTGACAGTCTTCACCCGATTTTATTTCTACTGCTTTATGTCAGTCCTAAGTCCTTCTCTTGGTTATTTGCTTATTTGGTGTTTTGGGGTATTTTTTGTTTTTGTTTTGTTTGGGTTTTTGTTTGGTTTTGGGTTTTTTGTGTTTTTTTTTTTTTGTTTTTTGTTCTATTCATAGTTCTTAGTATATTTATTAATTAATCTCCTTAAGAATGCAACTGACTTGGTGATGCTTTATTCAAGTCAAGGTCAGTGTTTTTGACTTGATGACTTTGTCCACAACTCATTTACTTCTTTATTCTTCTGTTATACTCATAACACTGATATAGTTCTACTTCAACATTTCATTTAATTTTTTCTTCTATGAAGTGTGTTTTTAGGCTTTTCAGGAAAAAATCTGTAGGAACTATCAGAAGGGTGGAGTGGCACATAAGGTTATCACTCCAAAAAAATTTTTTTAATGTTCATTCCTCTTATTTTCTTTTTTCCTCTATATACCCATCGGAGTAGTGACCTTCTGTCCACCAATCAACCTTGGGCTTCATTTTAGAAGAACTATTTTATTCCTTTGTTATGTGTCACATAACTCTTTGTAAATGAAACTTGTCTCCTTCGGGAGGACTTAATCAGTGTTTTCTCCATTGGGTAATGAAATATTATAAATCTTTCGGCAGACAGAAGGCATATAGTAAATTAGTGTGATACTGAACAAAAATTAGTTCATACATGTTTGGAAAAATATGAGCTCAGTTATTAATTGTAGTCATTAAACACAAATCTACAATTACTGGAAGCAGTAACAAGCATAAATCAGATTAAAACCCACTGAAAATAATCAAACATTTAATATTGTCTTTTTCTATTTCTGTAGCTTTCACCCCTCACAACAATGTTTCTCTCCATTCTTCAAAATTAGCTGAAGTTTTTGAGGACAAAGCATCTCTGTTTTCCTAGACTTCTTTATTATAGGGAAGGTTTTCAAATTGGTTCACATCATAAATCAAAATATGACTTGTGTAGTGTAGTTCCACTTCACAAGCCATCAACACTAACAAAATTGTTCACATTTTGCTCAGATATCCAAATCAGCCACTAAAGAATTAAAATTATCTGAATCTGTAGTCTACCAAAGTCTCTCACTGAAGGAGAAACTAACCATCAATAACTCTGCAGAGTTGCGACCTACTTAATTACAGTATTGTCTTGCAAAATACATACAAATAATGTGTTTCCTTTGCTTTATATCATCTTGAATTTTTGGGAGGATGAAAACTGCACCATATCAGTGTGTTAATAGAGTTGGATCATATTACATTTGCTTATTATTACTTGTATACAAACAGGAAAATGGAAATGTAATTTTTTAAAGAAGCACTCCAAACTGATAAACTACAAATATAATGTTTTACATAGTTTTTATATTGCTCTTCAGTTTCATTTCTATGAAGAAGAAAATGGGGTAAGAAACCTTTGCAATAATCATCAACTATTTAAAAAATAATACTGTACTTCTGATATACAATCCTGTATCATAGGGTGGGTCATTTAGCTGAATAAAAAGGGTCAGTAATTGAGGTAAATAACCTACTCAGCACAAAATTGTGAAGAACAGAGTAAGTCTTAGGAAATATTATTGTTTGGGTTTTTTTTTCAAGAAGAAAGTGACCATGAGAAAACACAACCAATATTACTGTTATCTGAACTACATAAAAATAGTAGTTATGATCTCCTATAACATTCTTGCTGCTAGACTGGAGAGATATGGGTTTGAGAGTTGGACAGGAAATTGGCTGCATGGCCATGTCCAAAGAGTTATGAGTCCAAAAGCTCAATGCCCAGTTGAAACCAGTTGAAACCAGTTGAAAATGGTATCCCTCAGAGGTTTGCATGGGAACCAATACTATTCAACATATTCATCAGTGACATGGACAGTGAGTTTGAGTGCTCCCTCAGCAAGTTTGCTGGTGACACCAAACTGCATGGTGCAGTTTATTCACCAGATGGAAGATGTCATTCAGAGGGACCTCAACAGGATTAAGCAGTGAGCCTCTGTGAACCTCATGAAGTTTAACAAGTTGCAAACTTCTGCATCATGCCCTGGCTGCAGCAACATGCTCTGTTTGCCCATCCTGTTCACAGCACTTCCTACAGTTGCCTTTGTGGTAGTCTTGGCACTCCCCAGGTGTTTCTTCAGCTCAAGAAACAGGGTCCCCAGCTCCATTGTGGAAGTGGCCTGCTCTAGAACTGACTGTCTCAACTGATTTGTTTGAAATACCTGCAATGCAGATTATAGACATCAATATTTTTCAGAAAAATTACATATTAAATATAACATAGGCATTATTGTTGAAATGCTTTTAAGTCTTTTATACTTCCTAGAAAACTCCAAATTTTGTGCTTAGCAACTCCACATTGTGATACTTCTCAAAGCCCAGTGAATCACTGAATGTAAAGTCCATGTGTCTAACTATGCATCTGGGAAACAAACTCAGAACATTTGCATATATCCTGTACTACACACTGTTCTTGAAAGACTGGATATGCCAATTATTACTTTGAATAAATGACACTACTTTTGCTGGTTTAAGCTTATCAGATCTTACAATGCTGATCAAATTGTCACACAATACTTTTTAAACCAAAGACACAAAGATAAAAGTGAGAATGCTTGTTTTATCAGTTAATAAAAATGCTCCTAGGGTTAAAGAAATAGATTATAAGTGTGACTATTTATTAGAAAATCCAACTGCTGATAATTCAAGGCCATGAAAGTTGATTTCAGTTGGTAAATAATATGAAAATTGCACGTTGTAGAAAAAAAAAATAAAAAAAGACACCAAAAAACCCCAACCAAACCCAATTATTTATTTATATACATATCAAACAGCTTCCATTTATTATTAAACAGTGGTTTGTAAATAAATGTTCTCATTTTCTCTGTTCTGTGTTCCAAAATGGCTGCAATTGATTTTGCCTAAAATTTATAACATTGCTGGATATATTTGGTGCATCAATAGGAAGAGAGAGTGATCAAGTTATTAAAACAAGACCAAAAATGAGAATATTATATGTTCTCAGTGAATAAAACAGCAAAAGATATATACATCTATAGCAGAAGGCAAGGAGTTCTGTTGTTATTATATCACTGCTGCTATTTCTTTCGCTGTTATTTTACTCGCATCATTCCCCCTGGGTCCCAGAGGCTTCATGGTTCATTTTCTATTGATTCTCCATACTACTTCTAAGAATTGAAAAGATGAAGAAATATTCAGAAGTGAGCAACAAGTAGTCAGAAGTAAATTCTTTATGATGTAAGTAACTTGAAAAGATTTATGACAATGTGCTTTATATTATATTAGAATACTTCACTTAGTTCTGCCTTGAGTTTCATTTCATATATTTTACAAGGCTTGCAGTTTATCTGTTCATATCGGGAGACCTTTTTATTTAATTTTCCCAGACATTTTGACATTTAATATGACTGAATAATGAGAGCTTCCCACAATGGTTATCCTGTGGTTATTTATGCTCTCCATAAACATACGGTTTTTAGATGTTAGAGTATTCTTTGAAGCACACATAGAGTATGTGACTGGCATCCACAGTTATGATTTTCTACCTTTTTTTTTTCAGATCTAAATCTTAAGGGGACTGATTTTCTCATAAGAGCAGATAAAACCTGTGCTCAGATGGATTTTTGAGAATTGCAATGCAGTGTTAACACTTCTGAAACTTTCTTTACTAATGTTGATCCATTTTAAATCTGTAAAAATCTAATGAAATTGACGTTGAGCCTTCTCCATTACTGATTTTCTCAAAGTGGTGTGCCACACAGCTAGTAAATACTAAAAAGGAAAAACATCTGTAGTGACCCAAACAACACCTGTAATAGAAAATCTATAAAACCATCAATTTAGTTTTATTTAAAACAGCAGGACATTTATTTAAGAGCAGTAATTTAGAGCAGAAGCTTTACTGTAGAAAATATTTGGTAATGTATATACATGTGCATAGACATACATGGAGTGATATATGTATATATATAAATATCTAGTTACTATATAAATGTATCATACAAATCAAAGGCCTTAATAGACAAAGTAATTAAGTTTAGTCCCAAAAAGACAGCTAAACACATCCAACTTAGCTGATATAGAGGCACCTACTTAGCAGAATAGAAGCTCTCAGACAATGCCATGTCATAATTGCAGGTATGGTGAGCTCACCACAGACCATTTAAATTCTCTGTAGCACTGAGAGGTCTGTGTTGAAGCATACTGTAGTAGATTTCCTTTACAGAAAAAGTGGTATGTGACAATGCATAACATAATAAAATAAGTGAGACAACTATAGTGTAAGGTTAAGTAAGAAGGGATGTAAACCCAGCACAGTGTAATTCATGCTGCCTATTAAGAGACATCTCTAAAATTACTGTTTCTCAGAATTTTATTTAGGATTAATTTTAAAGGAATGAGTTGTCTTACTCTAGAAGACACAGCAAATGCACTAAAATTTGTCATATGCAGATGATTATGTGATCAAGATGAAGGAATCTTGTGGATGATAAGTTTAAGAAATACAGACAAATCTTCAGTATTTCCGAAAAAAAAATAATGAAAAAATGCTTCTGGACTGCCCTAATTATTTCCACCAATATTTTGAAACTGAATTATTCTCCTTAGAAGCAACTTCAAAGTTGGAAAGGATCTATGTGATACACAATGGGAGGAGCATGTTAGCCCAGTTAGGGAAAGACAGAAAATAAGAGCAAAAAAGAGATGTCAGATATAGGTTTATTCTTCCACTTTAGAGCATTTTTTTCCTAGTATTTTTGCCTCTTGATTTTAAGCCTTTTCAAGTTATTAAGAATTGTTGAGAGGTATTACAATTCATGGAGAAACATCATGTGTCATCCTTCCAGGTATTTGCAATAAGTCTATAATGTTCCCTAATTTAATGTTTATTGAATAACACCTGAACATATGATTTAAAAGAACTGAGTGATCTACACAGAAGAAATGATAATTGTCCTGGTTTAATCTGGTATAGACTTAGTTTCTTCTCAGTAGCTGGTACAGTGCTGTGTTTTCGATTTAGTATGAGAGTAATGTTGATAACATAATGCTGTTTCATGGGTAATTAGTTTTATCCTAAGTCAAAGACTTTTTTGAGTCTCATGCTCTGCCAGTGAGAAGATTAACAAGAAGCTGGGAGAGAACCAGGATGGGTTGCTCAAATTGGCCCAAGGGATATTCTGCATCTTAGATAATCATGCTCAGTATATAAGTTTCCTGGAAGAGGGATCCAAGAGGAGTTTCACATCAGGCAGAGTGGTCAGCAAAATGCATCACTTTGTTTTCTTATGAGTTTTTCCCTTCTCTTATCATAGTTATTATTTACTATTATTATTATGTTATACTTTTGATTCCATTATTAAACTGTTCTTATCTCAACCTGCAAGTTTCACTTTTGATTCTCCTTCCCATTCTGCTGGGGTGAGCAGGGGTGAGCGAGCAGCTGCTTGGTGCTTAGTTGCCAGCTGGGCTAAATCACAACAGTCATTATGGTAGAAAAACACTTACAAAACTTGTTGACTGACTCAAGGCCAGTTTCTCCTCCCTAACAGAAATAGTAGCACTCTGGTCAAGTATCCTGTGATTTCCAGAGGAAACAGAGATTATACCAGGGACAAATCTTTCAAGTAGCAGCTGTTGGATGAAAGAACCAACTGTGAGTCCCCACTCCTAGTCAAGAAAGAAAAACTCTATGATATTATTGTGTCAAGTAGAGACTAGCATTCAATCTATGTAGTTAAATGACTTCTTAATTTTTTTAAAGCTGAGCAAGAACTCAAATGAACTGTTTCTAATTATTTATTATGGGTTAAGTTTTGCTGTTTAAATACCGTTTAATGCTTTTCTCACTAAAATGTATTTTCACAGAGGAAAGATACTGTTTATCACATGTGAGGCTCATAGACTCTATATTGATGCCAGATTAAAAATAATCGAGCTGAGAGCTTAGGTTTCTGAACTCATTTAGTGCTGGTATCTACTCCAAAATCATCTAGTACTCTATAAAATTTCTCTTAGAGATTTTGAATTAATTGTCTGTGTGTGTTCAAAAGGTAATCATATGCAGCTACCTGATTAGAAGTTCATTCACATAATCATTGAAAGTGTCTTTTGGTGACAGTCATAGTATACCAGGCTCAGAACTAAATTATTATCATCTGCAGATTGTAGAAGTGAATGTCTATAATGAGAATAATTTTACAGCAGAACTTTATATGGACTAATACTGTTCCTACATTACAGCGATTTTTTTTTTTTGTTGTGTCAGATACACATTTGAGAAGAAAGAATTGTTTTTCAACCTTCATTTACCTATTGACAGAAATGGAATTAGAAGGTAAAAATCAGAGCATTTTATGCAGTGTAAAGTAGGTCTCCATAGGGTATAGTCAATTTAAGTGCTCTTAGAGGCAGACAAGGAGCAGTAAGGATCTTTAAAACACTCCTAGTTTTTTAAATTTTAAAAAACAGAGAGAAAAGTTACAAAAAATGGTATAGCATATATTTTATAATATTCTTGTACTACAGACATAAAACCACTTTCTAATATTAGCCAAATATTGGAATATTTAGACTTTTATAAATTTATATAAAAGGTGTTTTGCCCTGACTCCAAATATTCTCATTTTTTTAACAAATATTGATAGCTTCTGTGTAATTTTTTTTCTGCTTGGTTTATTTTGATTTTATTTGTTTGCTTATATATTCATACAAGGAGAGAATAACTTAGTTCTGGTCCATTCCTACACTTATATCTTAAAAGTCAGGTTTCTCATGAGTTTTGAACATATCTGAATTCCATTACTTTTACCTGAAAAGAAGTAAAGATTTGTTTAAAAGGAGAAAAGGGTTCAGGAATATGTTTTTTACTAATAAAACTTATGATTTTAAAAAATGATATCTGAATTAATATCTAAAATCTTTCTAATATAACAAGATAAAAATGCATTTCCGTTGCTGTTTTTCATTTCTGAACAGCAAAGATATATTAAATAATACTATAAATCATTGCATTGCTAGCAGTCTTGCATTGCAAGAACGCAGCCTAATCGATAACTGGTCAATAGAAAATTGCCCTTTGCTGAAAGTCATAGAAAGATTCTCTTGCTGAAGGTTAGAATGTCTTAGTGCTGAAGTTGCTTAATTATTACAGGTAATTGAAACATGACATTTAATGAAATGGTGTAAAAAGGAAACAACTCAAATTACTTGTACTGCTTATTCTATTTTACTGCTTCTCCAGATCCATATGAAAGGGGGTTTTTTAAGACATTGCGAATGATCACCATAAAATGCTGCTTCTTAGGTCTTAATCTTGATTTAGTCATACCTCTTTAAATCAGAAATATTTCTATGGAAATCACTTTATTCATACCAGATTTATCTAACTGACATAAAATCTGTCAAGAAAGAATGTTTGGTTTTGTTCAGTTTGGCCTGGTTTTGTGTGTGAATATAGCAACTGCTATGGTAGACATATTGCCTCATGACCCTTCCCTGCTTTTGGGGGATTGGTGTTTTTTATTCCTATGAGAACTCTGCATGGCCTTAGAAAGTTAATTATATCAGCCTATGGAAACTACTTTTCCATATTTCTCCAGCTGGTGATATATTCAGTTTGAGTGAAATAGGGATAATATCAAGAAAGAATGGAAAAGTTTTAGTAATTTCACCACTGTGAGCACTTATTTTCCTCAATTGTGTATAATTTCTGTATTGTCATATGGTTTAACCTTTATTAAACCAATTAGGATGAAGCTTAAAATTATTTGCAGCCTAACTTGATGAAACGGGTGCAATTTGTTCCTTTCAAGGAGAAGCTGGGGGGAAATATAGACAACATAGAGTTGAAAAGTTATTACCAATGACACAAAAGACAAACAACTATTAGAAAAGGATCAGAAATTGTGGGGACCTACATAAAACAGTTTTTTGGGCAAACCAGGCAAACGTATGTGTAACATAGGTAATGTACGATGGAAGAACAGAGGAAAAAAATACATCTTTATTTTGATTCCCCAGTGTTTTTACACTATTTATCCTTTGAGATTTGCAAAAGTTTTAATTAAGAGAATGATGACATTCACAGCAGCTGTGAAAGTCTAGTGCATCTCATTTTCCTTCTCACCAATTTTACTCAGACTAGAATAAATTCCCCAGTATGTATTCATCTTTTCTAATATATAATTAAATGTATTAAGTAACTAAGTGAACTCCCAAAAATACTTAATGAAAGCATGTGACAGAAGATTCCTTTAGTTTAAGAAACATTGTGGCAGTAAATCTTAACATATGGACTCTCATATTAATGTAGGCTCTTTGAACACATGCATCCACAGTTGCAGATCAAGTTTCACTATTAATAGTCTTTCTGGTTTACTCTGCAGTGATGATGAACATTCACAGACACTAAGTCAATATTTCAAAGATGACTAAAAGAGTACTATGTTTTTACTACTCAGCACTCATCTGTGATCCATAATTGTAGGTTTTAACTAGTTTTGAACAGTCAGGAACCAATTGCTGCTGAAGTTGCTAGCATTTTCAGAATACTGCCAACGAGAAAGAAGAGGAAAGAATCACCCTTAAAATGTCGCTATTTCTTACCCATACATTTCACAGCCCAAGGCAGTGTCCTGCTGAATCCCTCATGCTTCTCCACGCAGCTGGTTCCAATCCCATACTTGGGGCTATGATTCTGTGAATTCCACTTCATGGGGGCAGCCATATATCCGTCTGGAGACCAACTTCTTGCATATATGCAAGGGATAGGTCTGCTTTTAGGTGAAGTCTGGATCCCTACAGCCACCCTGTCCAGGACATCTACATGAATTCATTGTTCCCTGTTTTCCTTCATTGCTCTCCAGTGAAAATCAGGGCACAAAAGCAGACAGTGCACATCCAGGTTAGTAAACGCTCTATATCCACAAACCCATTAGACTTATTTACAAAGTAACATACATGCCCTGCATCCTCCTGGCAAGTTATGCTGCAATGTTCTTTTTCTGCATAATTGACTACCGTCTCTGTCAAGAATTTCCTCAATCAGGACATTATTACATATCTAGACTTGTCTCCTTCTTTGTGTGAAACATAGGAATGCACACTGATATAATTTTAAAAATAAAAATTAAAAAAACCCAAACAAAATCACCCCCCCTCCTCCCTCCCAAAAATAGAAACAGATTTCAAAATTATCTTATATTCACATGCTGCTAAATAAATCAGTTAGCAGGTAATACATGCCTTTCAACAAAAAACTAAAGACTTTTCCTATTTGTAAAGAAACACTGATATTTTCTGAAGTGGAATTATGACAATGTGGTTCTATGACTAGACTTGTAGACTTATAAAATAAAAGCTAATAACTATAAAATTACTGCTCTGAAGAGAAATGTTACTCTTGAAAAGTCTGAAGAGTGAAACAGTGTTATTACTATATAAAATAAATACTAAATGTTTTTTAGAATTTTTTTTCTTTCCCTTGAAGGCTGGGATAAAGTGTGTTTGTTTGTTATTCCCTAAAAAACTCTGTAATCTCTGAACAACAGGGTTTTTTTTCAGATCGAAGACTTGCATTTCATATAAAATAATGTTATTTTTTCAGATTTCTTTTGAGTAAAGACTGAGTCTATTTTCAAAGTCACTTTATGCAAAAGAAGTGTGCTGGATCATTCTTCCTTCTTTAATGTTGGAATGCTGTATTGCAGATTTTAAAATTAATTAAATGGATCCAATCAGTTACAACAGTGCTTAATTAATGCAAAAGTTTATCATTACTCTAAATTAAAATTAACTATGCATTCCCGAAAGAAAATATTTACCCTGTGTTCTAGTTAGAGATGAACAAGGACTTTAGAAATGCATTCAACTTATGATTTTATCTGTTGCTTGTTATTGCAAGATAGAAGAAAATCTGAGAGTGGTCCTATTAATGATTCATCTGGCATTAGAAAGTAGGAGTCATTTCCTACTGGAGCTTGAAGTATTTGATTGAATGCCTTTGAGATAGCTGTGAGAGAATGGCTGTTGACTGAACAAATATTTTAGAGGGGAAAAATTCCTGTAGGAACTGAAACTGCAGGCTTTGCCTTAAACAAAGAGTCTATATTGTAATGACGTGTGCAGTTTTATTTGAAACACATAGCTTTGTATACAGTCTGTGAAGAGGAGAGGTCTACAGAGGAATAAGTGCGCAATAACTGTGTACAGTATATTATATATGAGACGTCAAAGTACTGTAGAGTCAAATCATTCTGTCTTGCTGCTGCTATAGTAATTCTTCACAGAAAATTCAGAGCAAACAGGAGGAAGTGGGGATCAAGCTGGATGTCTAGCAGTCATCAGTGGAAGCTGTTGGGAGGTGAGTGCTTGTGAGAAGCTGCAAGTTCATGACTGACAGGTTCAGATGGGTAATTAAAGAGAACAGCATTGGAATACTGATTTGAAAATTAGATAATAGAATACTGACATTTCTTGTATGTAGACAGAATTGGGAGGAAGAGTAGCTAGCTATGTAAAAAATCAGTAGAATATTTTGTAATGTGGAAATATGGGGAGTGGAAAAGTCATGAAAAGTCAAAAGATACATGAGGAGATAAAATAGATAAGGAGAATGAAAAAGACTTAGAAGAGTATCACACGGAAGAGAGCTAGTAAAGGGATGAATCCTGATGATAACACTGGGAAAACAGGAGGAAATAAAATGGAACAGTAAAAGAAAGTAGTAAAAGATAGTAAGAGGAGTAGAAGAGAATAAATTAATTTTTTGTGTGTACAGAAGAAAATGTATACATCACTGTTACAGTTACATTAGTTCACCTAAGTAATAGAGATAAAAAAGTATAGCAACAATTTTGTAATACAGTTTCACTACTTCGCACGTAGGTGTGAAACATTTCAGAAGAAATGTCAAAGATTTTCTTTGAATGTGAAACAAATCCTTTAAGGGTAGGGTAATTAACACTGTGAATTTAAAATATAAATTATGAGAAGATCAGAAAAAGGAAGTTCTATTACTATTCTACATATTTTTCTGGAAAACTGGTAATAGACATGGACAAAAATAGCTTCATAACTTTTTATAATTAAGAATAATTACTTGTTTTTATGTTGAAAAGCTCTATATTTTACCAAACAATTTATAAATAATAATGTAATGGAGAAAATATTTGTAAAGTACGCACAAACTTATTAGCACCATCCTCTACCACAACCACATGCACTGATCCTGTTTCTCTCAAAGAATTAGACCTTCTGAAATGTAAAAAAAAATGTTCCAGCATATTTGGTCTTGCAAATTTGGACTTAAGTAGTTTGGAACTGGAAAACTTAGCTACTTACAAGTTCTAAATGACAGGAATCTAGACATCTTTAAGGGACATAGTCTTAAACTGAGCCAGGGGAGGTTTAAGTTGGACATTAGGAAGGATTTCTTCACAGAAAGGATGATTAAACATTGGAATGGACTGCTCAGGGAGGTGGTGGAGTCACCATCCCTGGATGTGTTTTAGGAAAGTTGGATGTGGCACTTCCTGCCATGGTCTGATTGCCATGGCAGTGTTCGGTCACAGACTGGACTAGACAATCTCAGACATCTTTTCCAACCTAACTGGTTCCGTGATTTCCACCCTACATCAAGAAGGATGGCAAATTATTGAAGAAATGTGTGGAAAAATGTTGGGAAAATTATTTATTAAAAGAAAAACCTGTCTGAGCAGCATCAGGAAAGAGGATCTGGGAACTTTCAGATTGCAGGTTTTTCCTCTAAAAGAAGTGAAAGCACTTTCTCTCTCCCCCCCCCACCCCCCACCTTCCTAGTGTCACTAGATCCACTTCTAAACCAATTTAGGCTGATGAAAACATTTTTCTTGGGTAGGCAAGGCACATGTTTTAATTTACCTTGTTCCCAAGGAAGAAGGAAGAAGCATGTGCTGAGGACTCCAAATTACCTTTGAAGACATTTCTTATTTCACAGACATCTGTCAATTATCACAGTTGCTTACCAGTGGAAAATCTTATTTTTTACAATATTTTCCACAAAACTTTGGACTGAGAAATTTATTTCTGTCCTTGAAGAGAACTTAGTCAAAGACTCCTTTGATAGATGCGACTGCTTTTTGTGTCACCTGCTATAGCCTTTATTTCTATCACTTTGCTGGGCTCTTCACTGAAGCACCTGGCTGAGGAGTGGAGTCATCACAATCTCTGTGTAGGCAAGAATGATCTGCAGGGCTTCGTTCACTCAGCCCCTCAGAGGTGTGAACATATCAATTTTCTACAGAAGGAACTTAAATCAGATTGACTTCTAAGGTTCAAGTCTGCAGTGCCTGGTCCTGTTGTCCAAGGGGATGCATATTTTTTTAGGCAAGACAAATTTTGTTTCCCTTTGCTGGATCCAGGTGATTGGAAGATTCTCTGCTGATTGACATACTGTTCTCTTTAGGAACAGAGAGTGGAGGATGGGGCTGCTGTCCTCATGACTAGTGTGATATACACCCCAGGGAGGTTTTCTCTCTGTACTGAGAGCGGCCTTACTGGAAGGAGTGCACAAAAGCTGCTGCTTTCTACATAAGCCTTTATGAGGGCTGATGCTTGATTAAAAGAAAGCTTTATAAATACTACTGTGTGCAGTCTTAAAATACTTATATATATATATGTATCTATCTTCATTAAAAAAAAAGAAAAAAAAAAAGGTGGATCACTGTTTTCAGAATTCCTATAAATCCCAAGACACAAAGTCACACTTTCATTTCACTGTGGTGTCGGCTCTGCTTGGCTCCCCGCCAAACACAGCTGTGAGCCAGTCAGCTCTTCCCCCTCTCTCGACAAAGGGAAAGAAAGTAACAAAAAGAAAAATATAGTAAAGGAATATATATATATATTTATAGATATTTCATGTATATACAACTAAATACTATGTACATATAATACAAGGATTCCGAACAATCCCAAACAACCCCCAAACGGGAAAAAGGGGAAAAGGACCAAAAAGGGTAAAACCAAAACAATCCCACACAATCAATTCGCATTTTTTCCTTAGAAACTACATTTTCTGTATCATAATAGTTATCTCTTTGCCCTTCTTCTGGGAGAAGTTGCTTAGCAAATACAACTAGGGTTTAAATAAATTATATATGATCTATACATAATGTTAATAAAAACAAACCCAAAACAAACCCACCAAAATAAACAAACAAGATTCCCTACAAAATCTTGTCGCAATTGTTGGTTTCCTAACGATGGTCCCAAAAATGGATTCATTTATACGTAGGCAGTTAAATAAGTGGCATGGTGTTCATGTGAGCAGCTTTTATAATTTTCTAGCCTTTTCTGCTTTCTCTTAAGCACCCGTTAGGATGTTATACATTAGCTTCTGAGAACGTGTGTCATCTTTGTCCCATTTTTACAATGAAGCATGAAAAAGTGCTTTGCTGGAATACCCACCTTACCTCACAGTGGTAACACCCCAACAATACACTAAAAATTCTAAAACATGATCAGCTTTAGATGGTAGCTGTTAGTCTAAACTTTCAAATCATAACTTGTAAGGAGATCTGGGATATAGGTAGATTAAATAAATTGCCTAAGGGATTTCTTTGGTATCAGATATTGTGAGTTCTTGGAAACTTTTACTCCCAACTAAACAGTAACAAATTTCTCCTTATAGGGAGAAGTGAATTGTGGCTATGATATTATAATTTTCAACCTCTGATCTTTCTTCCAGCCAAATAAAGCATGATATTTGTTTAGTTAACACAGCCAAGAACAGGGTGGTCCTTGTGTCTGTTATTGTTTCTTTAAATCCTTTCCAAAAACGAAGAAATTAATGTCTTGACAATTCATACTTGTTTCTAGTTTTCTTACATTCATTTATTAAAGTGAGGATTTGAGAAAAATGTTTGGATGATTTCTTAAAAGGTAGAAACCTTCACTGAGAAAGCATAATTAAAATTATTATAAAAATTACTGTAAAAATATTATTGTGAGAAATAGGTAATACTTGAGAAAAAATAGACATCTCATAAGAAAATATAATCTTAGAACCTTTGGGCCACATTTGTCTTAGCATAAGGCTGCCTGGAAACAATTTTAAACACCAGTTGGATAATACAATGATCTGGAAATGTAGAAGGAATTGTCAGTCTCATGATATGAGACCAGGTCTGTCTCAATATACTCTATACATTCTATATACTATGTTATTAGAAATATAGGAGAACATAAAGAATTTCTATAAAATTGTTAGACATTTTCAAAATATTATCAATTAAAAGAAAGTTTTATAAATATCACAGTCTTAAAATATTTTATTTTCCCATTGAAGATAATTTTATTGTTTATTGCTCATCAGTCTTATAAAATACTAGGTACAAATCTTTTGACCTTAAAAACTCACCTTACAGTCTATCACTAAATGAAGACTGATAATACAACAATGTAATAAAGCATGACTAATTATATATTCAATTCCCTGCATAATCATAGTTTTCGTTTTGCTTTTCTACCACGGTATTGCCACTTTAAAAGTAGGCAAAGCTAAGATTTTAAGTCAAATTTATTTTACTTTGCTCCTGTATTCATACACAGAGAAATTCAGAGACATAAATGTATGTATGACTATACTAAATTATTCTGCTTGTGGTGGTTCTGATTGACTTTAAAAGTTCAGTGCTTTTTCTAAAAGACAGAGATGCAGAATGCTGCTATAATATGGGATGGCATTCTTATGTTTCCCTGGGTGCATAAATTATTGGATTTTTTAAGATGCCTTTAACAACTTCCAAATGCACCCAAAGACAGATTCTACGTGTCTTTCACATCCTTTTTAGAATACATCTTTGTACCTAAGCCGAAGAGAGGTACAAAAAATGTGGAAAATTTTATGTCCACTCCTACCTTTGGCACCTTTATATTCTTTCAGAATATACATTCTTTCCGAAAAAGTGAAATATAAACGAATTCTGCTTCAGAGAAGTCAGAAGACTAAATCATTCAGCAGTATTGTCACTTTCTATAAACAGCAAAGAAAAGATCCAGTTTTGTTATCCCAAGGCATTCTGATCATATAAGCAGTCAAGTCACATTGTCCTTTCTGCCCCATTGTTCCCCATGAACCTGAAAAAAACGACTGTTCTTTGTGCATTTCAAACAGTACCAACACTGACAGATACTTGGATGTGATTTTGACCCAGTGAAGGATGAAAATAGTGTTGCCTTTGACTGTGCTTAGAGATCCTGTTTACCTGCAAGAGTCACAGAAATAGACGAATAAGCAGATCTTCAATCTCGTTAGTAAGATAAACTTTCTCACTGAAAAACTGAAGGTTTTACTAAACCTCTAAAGAGCAGCTTGAAAGATGAGAAATTATCCAGTCTACATCATCCCAGACAACTGAGAATAAAATCGCAAGATACTACTTCAATAACAATTATAATAGAAATAATGAGGAAAAAGCCCAAACCTAACTCTAAAGAACCATTTGAATAATTTCTGTTTTTCACATAATCATTCGTACAGATGTGAATATTGTTGTATTATATTTTCCTTTGTAGCTGGAACTCAGATAGTTTGGATGCTAGCTATATAGAATAATATGTTATTGTTTAATTTGTTACGAATATGAGTCTGCAAGGGTAAGCCTTGTTTGACTGGTTGTAGACATCAGCAATGCTGATGCTGTTACCCCAAAGCTTTTCATTATAGATTCCCTTCATAATCAAATGAAATAAGTTGTTCCAGGATGCAATTCATCTAGCTACTAGGGTTAACATAGGGATAAAAGTACAGATACTACATAAAATACCTATTTCTCAGACCTTACTTCCTGAGTTCCTTCCCAAAAAGCCTTAAGAATCTGATGATAAAGTTATGACTGATATTTGTTCCATCACTGAGATTTTACTACAGTATGGATAGGATCACATTATGAATATAGCTACATTCTTCAAGTGATCATCTGACGTGTTCAAAACTAATATGATTCAGTTTATCCAGAGAGCATAATTTATTTTTTTTTTCCTGGCAGAACCATGTGTTAACCAGGTTGGCCTGTCAACACCTAGTATGCTAAAGGACTGGTTGTGTTCCAAAGCATTCTGGTATAACCTGGGCAGCTTTCCCAAGCTGCCAGGTGGAAGAGATGGAGAAATACGGGTGTTAAAGACTATAAGCCAAATTGTGTCAACTGTTTCTTATTGATTTTTTTTTAACTGGGGGAACTCTAAAATTTAAGTGGAATTTTCTTGATTTAAAAATAAATAAATAGATGTTGAACACCTTTTTTTCTTTTCAGAAAGTGTGTATGGAAAAATTAAAACCTAGCAAACATCCTGTTGTGGTAGGAGAACAGATATTATGGTTCTTGATTTTTTTGTGTTTTTTTCCTTAAATTATGAATGGTCATTTCCTGGTGTGTCATCTTTCTCAAACTAATTCTCAGTCACTGTATTACAAAGATATCACTTCTAGTTCATTTATGTTCCTTTCCTATGTGGTCTTCAAAATGGAAAACTGGAAAATATTTTCATAATGGTCCTCCTGTGTTCACTTAATTTGTGCAGCATTCCAGTAATTCTAAAATCTGAGCAAAGAGTGATGTATATTTCAGAGGGATATGTGTAAAAGTTATCAACTCCTTTGGAATTCTAATTAACTCTCTACATCACTTATCTGCAGCTGTGTTAAACTTCTGGATTGATTCTACTAATTTTGTAGTTTTGGTTCATTAAAAAAAGTCCTTTAACTGTGAGTGGTAGTTTTCGCCTGGTGTACACCCAAACCTCCAGCCCCCTCCTTTCCCAGAGGGAAAGGAAAAGGAGAAAAGGTGAGTTAAAGAAAAAAAAAAAACCTAGCTGAGAGATAATGGCAAAACAAAGTCAGAGTAGCTGAATACTTAAATTTATTACTAACAAGAACAAGATAAGAACAAAAACTAAAAGTAATAAAACTAAAAAGTAAGAAATAAATCAGTTTTAAGAACACACCTCTCCTCTCACTCCTCCCTCTTTCCAGCAGTTCGAGGGAGCAGGGAATGGGAGTTTTTTGCAGGCTGTTGTTGTTGCTGCCATTGCTCTTGTCCTGTGGTTCACTCCATGGGGTGCAGTCGGGTCTCTGCACCCCGATGGTCTCTGTGGGCTGATGGGGGACAACCTGCTCCACCACGGTCTTCACCACAGTCTGCAGGGAGGCCGCAGCTCTGAGTCCTTCCCCTACTCCTGTGGGGTGCCTCCCACAGGAGACAGTCCTCGATAGACTTCTCCAACGTGAGTCCACCCCCGGGGTAACACTTCTACCAGGGGGGAAAAAAACCTGCTTCCAGCATGGGTCTCACGAGTCATGGCTGCAAGTCTCTTCCAGGATCTCATTCCATCCTGGGTCTCCCTCAGGACAACAGGTCCTTCAGGCATCCACCTGCTTCTCTATGGGCTGCAGGGAGGGAGAGAGGTGGGAAATAGCTTTCAGTCCTTCCCCCCCAAGCTCCAGTGTGGGGTCCTTCCTTCGCCTCCTCCTGCTCCATCCTTGGTCTCTCTCACTCTGCATTGTTATCTCATGGCTGGAATTGAGATTGGCTCAACTTTGGCCATCAGCAGGAAGTCCCTCCTGGACCTGGCTGTCATTGGCTCCACAGGACAGAAGAAGCTTCTGGCAGCTGTGGTGTACATTTTACTGGATAATCAACAAAGTAGAAGATGTAGAGCACACATATAAATGTGGAATGTATTATGCCAATTATCTCTTTAACATTTCACTGTAACTCTAGATTTAAAAAAAATCATATATTTAGACAGATATCAAGAAAATAAGTAAAATAAAACACAAAACAAGAATAAACAAAACAATGTAATAATAATTAAAAAAATCCATTCTCTGGTTCTTAAATGGAGAATTGGAATAGGCAGTAAAAAGAATAGTAGAGATTATAATGTATTTATTAATATTACACTTAGTGTCTTGAATATAATAGCAAAATCCTATGAAGTCGCATTTTGTCTGAGTCTAGGATAATGGCTTCTTATTAAAACTTGTTATGCATCCTGAAGTATGTACTCTCTCACCTGTAGTCCTCCTTTAAACATGCTCAGAAAATATAAAACAAACAAACAAACGAACAACAACAAAAACAACAAAGTTCCCCAAAACATCAAAAACATCACACACTGAAAAAAACAACCTCATCATGGAAATAAGTTTGAATGATAAATCAACAAGAATGTTAATAATAAAAGCCTATTCTGATTAGATAGAAATACTCAAATATTCATAAACATCCTTCTGTGATGACAACATTGCAGGGGACAACCATTGGAAATAAATCTTTGATTTAATTAAATGGATATTTTGGATAAGTCACTTCATTGTGGTCCACAATAACTTCATTTAGAAAAGCACTTAAACAGTTAATGAGATATCTTTGGACCATGTTAACAAAGGTTTTAAATCCCTGCAAAGTAGTGAGAAACGTATCTTAGCACCAACTCCTCAGAGAATATGTGGGACATCTCTCTTGCAGTCCTGTGGAGGATTAGGAGTTGGGCTTGACAATCCCTTGATGAGTTCCTTACAACTTAGCATATTCTATGATTCTATGATATTGTGAACATTCCCAGCATACTTCTGGGTAAAATCAAATCAGCTAGTTTAAAGAACCCTTAATAATGCTATTTAGTTTATATAACTTTTTTGAAAGTGAGCTACCTGCTAGAGCACACCTTCTAGATAAACTGGCAACTGTAGAACAGCTATCAGGACAAGATCTATTTTACTCAGTGTAATATTTTAAACTATACATCTGCCTAAAAACATACTGTAATGTGTGATAGTTGGATGCATGGAGTGTGAGGTTGCCAAGTGGCAATAAGACTTCATAAAGTTGACCATGCAGATGTGACTGAAGCAAATTCAATGTCTATGCATATAGTTTCTAATGTTTTTCCAATTTCTTTATTTAATCCTGTTTTTCTTGGTAGGAATAATTATCCAAATTGCTATATAGTGTTATTCACTAATTCTCTGATTTAGAGCCCACTGAAGTCTAGGAACATGATTCTCTTGATTTATTAAGCCTAAGAATAATTGTACTTTTTAAAATTTGCAGATCGCAATAGGAGGTCTTATTGTAAATATAAAAGGGCATCTTCTGTTCCTAATTTATAGAGTAACACTAATTATTGCTGCTGAAACCTTTACACTAAATTCCACTGTTACTACTGTGATATTTCCTGGTTTTAATAATTAATTCAAACAGTATAATCCATATTATTATTAAACTTTGGTTTAGTACAAAGAAGTATAATTCATTTATGGTAATACAATAACTGCTTATTCACACTTTTATGAGTGTATCTAATGAAATGCTTTAAACTTTTTTATGCAAATCGGACTTTTATATATTGATCAGATTTACAGCTTTTTGCCTTTCCTACAAGTCTGCATGAACTGCATTTTGTGCAAGATCTCCATAAATGTGCACATACCTGATTAGTAGAGTGAAATGATGAGTATACATATCTGTACTTATTGCCAATTATTTATGTTTTATTGTTTTAATTATAAGGAACACTCTACAGTGAATGCAATACAATATTCCTATGTAGAACAGAGTCAAAAGAATTAATGTACTTTTAAATTAGATTGCAAATTAAAAGATATTTATCTGGCATTAATTTTAGGTATCACTTAGGGGAGCCAAGATGTATTTTAAATGCAGAGTAAACCGGAAAGTACAAGTTACATTTCACTGTTAACCGACTGTTACATGACAAGTAAACAAGTTTAATCGTGTTATTCACCTCATTGACTTTAATGATTCAATAATAGATGTAATAGGCACCTCAGGACCAGATGGCTTAGGGAAAAAAATATCCCCACGAACTACCATTTTTTCTTCTCAAGTATCTGATAAATATGTTGACTCCCTGCATTGTGATGACAGCCAGAATTTCTCACCAGCTGGCCAGTTGCACTGCGCAGTGGGTGCTATCATCCTCAGATGAATGTTGAATTCTCAGCTCTGTAGTAAGGTCAGGACTTGAGGTGTTTTTAATTTATTTAAAAAACAAAAAACCTAAACCCACAGTTTTTTATTGATTTCACATAAACATTACAATTATTGACAAAAGGATAAGTGGGTAAGGTCTTAGGAAGAGGCAGATCAAGAGTTAAAGTTGAATTCAATACAAGTTCTGTTCCTAACCCTATGCATCAGCAATGAGTAGTTAATGTGTAAAGAACATGAGGGGCTACAGCTACCTCTCATCAAGTTATTTTACTACCCCAACCTTTTGCTCAGTATTGTGATACCTCAAGCAGAGCCTGCATATGATCATGCCTGGCAGACATTTCACCCATGAAAACACTGTTTATTTCTAGCTGTCATCTGTGCTGCTGCAAAAAAAAAGTGCAAAGAACATCCCCCTCACCCCCCTGCACCTGTCTTCCCCAGAAATGTCAATGAAATGGACATGTTGATTATCTACAGCCTGTATAAGCCAACATTGTTCAGATCTGAAGCAATATCCAGCCTACTGTCTGCCACTATTGCTTGCTTTTGGCCATGTGTTTTTTAGCAGTTCTCTACTTAGATATCACATTTGTTTCTGCCCCTGGCTGTGCAAAATCCAACCAAGAGAGAGCCTAACAAGACAAAATGTGATTTTTTTTTTTTAATCATTTGTGTGTATTCACAGATATTATTTCCTCTTTATTACCTGACTTCTGATTTGCCTTCATACAATAGACTATATTTGGTCCTGCATCAAGAAGAAATTTTGTCCTGAGTTTTGGATGGGAAACTGAAAGGTATATAATCAAAAGAGAAAGGAGGAAAAGAAGACACAAGGCACATTTACCATCTTGTCACTTAAGGGATTCTGAAACACAAGACAATTCTGAAAGCCTGAGGCAAGCTAATTGTATGTCTATTCAAAGCCCACTTTTAAAACAAATTAGAATTTCTCAACAACTTTAATTATATCCAAGTTGTATTAAAATGCTAGAAAACACGGAATAAGTGCCACCTGATAACTTTACATAAAGAAAAATAAAACTTTATTTTTCTTTATTACTCGCTGTACTTGTTACATTTGTTGCAAGTCTTATCAGACTTGAATATACAATAAGTTCCTCAGCTACTGTCATAATAATGAATAAGACTCTTATCTAACCATAATAATATATACCTTCCCATGATTATATATAAAGTCACTTAGTCATATTAATTCATTTACTCTCATATCATCAATTTGGACGAGGGTACTACTATTCATCTGTATAAAAATTCCTGGTTTAAATAGCCAGCAAGATACTGACAGTTTCTTAATCAAACGTATATCTCTGTTCACATACCTTTTAATGAAGTATATATGTGCCAAAACAACTGTAAACAAGCAAACAAACAAACAAAAAATTTCTAAAAAAAGAGAAGCAGAAGCAAGCAAAATGAAACAAACAACAAAAAAATACAGAAAGTCAGTATAGCAAAGTATTAAACTACAAAGAAATTGATATTCTCAACAGAATAAAAGTCAATACAAAGATACATCAACTGTAGCAAGTGTAGAAACAGAAAACACACACAAAAAAAGGAGGCAGGGATAAGAATAACAGTAATTTGAAAACAGCAATAGAAACAAAAATAAATTTTTCAGTTACGTCAGAACCAAAACTAAAAACCTAAAAGAAAATAAAAATAGAAGAAATATTCTCTGCATCATCATTCATAAAAGTAACAAAAAAAGCTCCCTACTCAGGTACATAAACCAAGGTACAACTCATACAAAAGTTGTGATGGAACTACATAATGAACAGATACTAGATCACATTGAGAATTTACTTTCTGGCACTTCACAGCTGCATGCAGACACAAAAGCTAAATGGTCCAGAACAGTTCACTTCTCCAGGGGAGACAATTTTTTTCCACAACAGATAACATGGAGCACTGGGGGTGGTTTTCAACCCTGTGTTATATTTCTATAACCCCCACAATCTATGATTTTTTTCAGTTCAAAGTGTCTTATAGTAGACAGTCTGTGCAGATTGGATGGTTGAAAAAATATTGGAGTGAAGATCTTATTGAATTAAATTATTCTATGTATTTTAAACTTGAGAAGCATTTTGGAGTATTTGGGAATGCAGGTANTTTTTTTTTTTTTCCCCTAAAGCCTTTTAAGCACAACTCCACAGGAAGAATAATCTGGAGAATCACATGTAGGCTTTGTTTTGCAGGATCTTTGGTTCACACCGAAGGGGAGCTACAAGTATATTAACACTCACATGGGACTTAGAAGCAAATCAGACACACATCATCTGAGAATGTAAACAGATCCTAAAGCCAATGAATAAAAATGTTTGCAGATTTCATATATCTTTTCATAAGCAATGAATTAATTTGAACACTATTAGGAGTCAGCTTTTTATAATAGTAAATTACCAAAATAATATGTTTATTTTGAATTTGTGTCAGTTTGGCAAAGTAAAGATTTTAAGATTGATAAATGGTAAGAATTAATCCAAACTAAATAAAGCAAGAACAGAATCACTCTCTATTCAGGAATTCAGTGGATTTAATTCCTCTTCAAAATGACAATCTGAAGATTATCATCTCTCCTGAAGTTTCACATCTCTCCTGGAATGTTTTTTATGCTAGAATACAACATGTTCTGTGATAAATTTCAGCTTCATGTTTACTGAGATGCAAAACTAGTCCATAGTGTGCCTTACATTCCAGTCTTCCAAGCATCTGCATCAGGCATTGGAGAGAGATGCATTGTAACTTTCTTTTGAAAACAACCTGCTTTTACCTTTGTTCTAAAACACATCTGGAATTTCCTTCACAGGCAAAGCAAGACATAGGTTGCAGAAAGAAGAGGGCAGTAAATGTCCATGTCTCACTTTTACTCTGATATAGTCTCGGGAGTATATCTTGGGAATTTAGATGCCTAAATACTCTTATGTATGTGGTGAGATTTTTTTTTTTCAATCAATTTTGTTTAATAAACACTTCCCCCCTTCCTGGTGATTAGCACAACTGTGCTGGGGCTGAAGGCTTTCCTCCTGACTCAGCTGTCTGTTCAGATGTCAACCCGTTTTCCTTCTTTTGGGGGAGTCACCTGGTTGCAGGATGAGTTGATTCGGGAAGATGATTTGAGTTAAAACTAAATTGGTGTGTGTGCTTTGATCTAAGTGATTGTGAAGTTGCAACATTGGATAAGAGATAGTTTATACCTCTTACATTGTGGATACTTTATTTTTCTTATACAAAGTACAACTGTAAGCTTTTGGGTTTTTTCAAACTTTTTAATAATATGTGTCATGGATAAGTGCCTTAAGATAATAAAAATTACTGTCACTTATTTCATTCTACTTGTTTTCCTTCTTCCTTTGCAAGTGTTTGATATTGAAAATTTCACTTTCAAGAGCTCTATGATGCCACACTTTGAAGAGGGTTAATTTCTTTTCAGTGAAAAACTGTATCAATAAATGTGAATTCTTTTTATTTCCCCCTGGGGGCAACATTAAAATGGAATTATCAGGAGTACCTTCACAATGCTACAGATAAATAAAGGTTAACTGTGTCTGAATGAGTAACTAATGGAATTTTACATATTCTATGACTAGATCAATGAACATAATTCACCTAAAGTGTAGAAGTTTGCCTTGTCCAGTGTTTTCTAGTTTTCCTTTTACTTTTTGCGTCTCACATCTACCCAAATACTGATTATGTAGGTCTTTAATGGTCAGTTGGGTATTGTTGGTAATTAACCTCACAGACAAAGTGTAATTGCTCAGTAGTCTTTGGAGAGTCTGATGGAAGAAGTCAGAAGTAGTGGCCAACCAGAAAGCGAAAAAGGAAAACTCTCCAGATATAATAATGGAAATTTTTGTTAATGTCATTCAGCTTTCACTTGACAGTATATACATTTTCGCCTCCTAAACACACGGTCCAAAAGTCAAACTGCTATGTTAGATATTGTAAGTTTACACTAATATGTAATATTTCTGTATATTTGTGAGATAAGCTTTTTAGTTGTTTCCTATCACGCTGTTTATATTTAAAAGAAGCATTCGTTTAAACTTAGTGAAAGTATCATTGCAATTATCAGTGGGAGATTTTAAATTTGGTTTTCATGATGGAAAAACTCTCTAAAAATACATAATTCTGGGTGGTCAAATGTACTCAATATGTCAGTAATGATTCTACTCCTGTTAAAACAGAAAACTGAACAGATTTAGCAGGTGATAACGAGAAAGCTAAATAATAGACTATCTTCTAATCTGGTAGCATTGTGTTTTCTAGGTGCTGACAGAAAGACCTATGTAATGTAAACAGAAAACAGCTGAATAATTTTTTCCAAGTGTATTTTTCTTTTCAGACAGGATTAAATTAACATGAGGACGTTGGTGCCATTAATAAGGGGCTTGTGACCTTCCTAATGTCTATTTAAAGTCCAAGTACACTGGAATAGGATTTTATGGTGGTGAGGCATTACTGCTACAGATTGTCCAGGGTGGTTATGGATGCTTCAACCTTGGCAGTGTTCAAGGCCATGTCGAATAATGCCTTCAGCAAACTGGTGTAGCAGAAGATGCCCCTGCCCATGACGGGTATTTGGGACTAGATGATCTTTAAGGTCACTTCCAATCCTTTAATATTCTATGATTCTATGATTTTATATCATCTACTTCCAGGTACTAACTGTCTTTATGGCCTGTTATTCAGATGAGGGTTTCCACAACTGACAGAATTTATGTCAGATTGCTTTTCACAAATGGACAAGAAGGTAACTAAACTGCCTCAAAGACCCCAATTAGTTTTAGTATCTATTATAATGTTGTCATTTTTAAGGCAGTCTTTATTTTACCAACCAATTTTTCCATATTCATAGTTTTTGCTGTAATTTTATAGAAAGCTATTAATTAGTAAGAGAACAATTTGAATTTGCTAATTCCTTCTTCACTTTATAGTAGGCAACAGACTCAATAATATTGGGTGAATCATCAGAAAGTTCATTTTATGAATATATTGAATAACAAAAGCACATTATAACAAACCTTTTAGTTTTGTGGCCCATCTACAGCATGTAGAAAAAAAAAAAAGAAATTAACCTGTGTGGGTCTCCTCCGTGACCTGCAGGTGGATCTCCGCATCCCCATTGACATCCTTGGCCACAGGAGGATAACCTGACTCTGAACTTCATCACAGGCTGCAGGGGAATCTGCTCTGATGCCTGATGCAACTCCTCCCCCTCTTTCTCCACTGACCTTGGTGGCTGCAGAGATGTTCCTCTCACACATTCTCACTCCTCTCAGCTCTGAGAGCAATTACATCTGCACAATAACTTTTTTCCTTCTTAAGTATACTATCGGTGTCATTGCTGTCATTCCAGACACGGTTGGCCTTGGACAAAAGTAGGTGTGTCCTGGAGCCAACTGGTGTTGGCTCTGCGGGACATGGAAGAAGCTTCTAGCAGCTACTTACATAAGCCACCCCTGTAGCCCAATCCCACCACCCTCACTACCAAAACTCAGCCATGCAAACCCGAAACAGCTTGGTCAGATGCAAGCACTCTGATGGAAGTTATGGAATATCCTGCTGCAAATATTGACATTGAACTACTGCTTCTACATAATAAGATCAGCAGGTTTTGTACTGCTGTTAGAAATATTTTTAAATTCAAAATAAAATAGAAAGACATATATGTAGGAATACAAATGGCATATGTGGTCTATACCTTTAGGAATATAAAGAGAGCTCCAATTTGAAGGCATGTGTGAGTCTTAAAAAATTTTAAGAGTATGATATTAGCTGAAACAGAAAGATGCTGTAAAATATCCTGTGATAAAGCTTAATAATCAAGTTTCTTTAGAAAAAGATCTAAGTGTTAGCAGAATATATATTGTGACACTTTAGATCAATTTTCATCTGGAAATGGTACATGATTATTTCTTTCTAGACCATGGATAGTTAGTATGTATGACCTTTTAATTAGGGAAATTAGCCTTTTATGGGTGGTTGCGAATTACTCTTTGTCCGCTAGGTATGCAGCAACTTTGATATTTCTGCCTTGTAACTGGTTTAGAGAATTTTTCTAGACAAACCTGAAAATGCCTAACAGTTTGCTATCTTTCTGGAAAATGTCAGGAAACACAAACAAACATTCAGTAGCATGTTTGCTACTAGAAAGATGACATGCCTCAGAAACTACTACAAGAACAAGGGATTATTAAATTTGTTATAATTCATTAGATTCAGTTTGTGCAATTTCCAAAGAAGAAATGCCCTAAAGAAAACTTTGTGGTGGCATCTGCTATGCAGTACTATTGTAAGCCAGTGAAGTGAATGTAAAGCATTAATTCTGTAAACAAATTTTTCCCAAACCCAAAGAACTATTTTCATGCTTGACTTCCTCTTCTACATGAATCTCACTATTCGAAGTTTTATGTAAATCAATATCATCTGCATTTATTTTTGCTGCACTTTATGGTATATATCACCCATAAGATAATCTATTTACAACATACCCTGAGATAAGGTCAGTCAGTTAGAGCATGGTACTAATAACACCAAGGTTATGGGTTTAATCCATGTGTGCCATTTCCTTTAGAGTTGCACTCATTGATCCTTGTGGGTCCCTTCCAATTCAGAATATTTGGTGATAAAATGCTGTAAATGGCTATAAATTGAAGCAACATATCTTGATGTGACACTGGAACAGTAAATCATTGATATTTCCTAATTCCCCAATTGATGTTGTTTTTCTTGGGCCTATTGTGTCAGAAGTCTTTTCTTTTTTCTTTTTTTTTTTCTTTTTTTTTTTTTTTAATTTACATACTTGACCATAAATTATCCTATTATCAAAAAACAGCAGGTATACGCATGAGCCTACACTCACCCACCTGTGAATACATATGTGAGCTATCATTTCTGAATTGAATCAAAAAGGGGTATGAATTACAGAAGTAAATCCAAAAGCATATATCAATGTTTTTTAAAGTTGGTATAAAAATGTATGACATAGCTTAAACTACTGAAGAAGCGCCTATGAGAATTTGCTGGGCTTTAAATAATGATCTTATGTTAAATCTTTAGGCTGAACTGATATTATTACCTCCTGTGTTATAACATCATTATATAAGATTTAGCATTTTCCAGGGATGTTAGAATAGTCAGACCTTTCTAAGGTTTCCTTTTCTGTGTCATTAGACTAAGATTAAATTTATAACTGATTTTTCCCTCTGCTTTTTCTTGTAATTTATCACTAAAAATAAACAATTTGACATTACAAAATCTTTTTTAAAAAATGTTTGCAAGTTAAATTGATCTAGGCATGTTTCCCTGTCGTCATTGTGGCAACAGTGTTTACTTTAAGTCCATTTGTGCACTAGTGCAGGCAGGAGCCAACAGCTCTGCAAACAGGCAGAGGCTCCACACAGAGCTGCTAATCAACTCTGCTTAACAACTGATATTAGTTAGGGAACTAGTGGATTAGGACAACATATTTATAAAATGTCAGATCTATTTGTTTTGAGGAATCAAGAGCTACTTCTGAGGGAGACTAAAGTTCAGATGTGGCCCTGTGAGGGAAAAGAAGCAGACAGTTTGGTTAGGACCCTGCATTAGAAACACAAAGTAAAATATAATACAAGCAACACCATCTTAAAGAACGTCAAGTCAAGAAAAGAAAAAAAAAAAAAAGAAGGAAAAATTCTACTTAAGCCAAGATAGCCAGGGATATACCACATCGGACTGTACTAGGAAGGGGTTGATGACAGAGTCCCTGTGTTTATGTGAAGTAAAAAATTGATTTAATCTCACTTTATAAACAGACTTTGGATTTTACTATTTTAGTAAACTCAAACCAGGGTATGTGCTCTCCTCATAGAGAATGAATAGTGGATATTTTAGAATGAAAAAGTGTTTTGTATATACAAACCAGATTAATTATCTGTTAATTGTTTAAAAGGCCAAGCAGATAAATTACTAAACTGCGACAGTACTAATATATATTTTACACTCCACAGTGAGATGAAACCTGGCATAGCTACTAACTGCATATGAAGAAGCTGTGCTGAATCAACAGACAGAGGAACCTGGAGCAGCAAAAGACAGAGGCAAGTCCTAGCGGCTGACTGACCAAGTACAACAGAGGCATTCCCATCCTGGCTCACACTGATCACACCCAGCATTCCAAAGGAGATCCCCTTCTCTCCTAAAGGGGGAAGATATTTCCCAGGGTCAAGTGGAAATATAACAAGCCAGGATTAAGCTCTCAGACCCTAAGCAGATCTTCTTTAGATGTGAACAGGAAATATTTCAGCCTTCTCACGTGGGCTGTTGCTGACCTCATTTACAGAAGTGCTACGTTTGGAATGGTTCTTTGCTCCTCTTGCTTCAGAGACAGTCCTAATAGCAAGGCATCTAATTTTTAAAGGCTGATGAATCTGGTCCTTAATGCCTATCTCCTAGCTGCACAGATACTAGACAACTGACTGACACTCCCAGTACAGGGTACCTGTCCTGCTCTTGGAAGAACATACATAAATTAGACACTATTAGACTGCTGCCTGTCCAGCATGGGTGAGATCTTAATTGGCCTGATTTTGGACCTCACATTTAAACAAAGATTTGGATCAGTGTGTGGCACAGTCTGGAAAAGAGTTACAACAATGACCAGAAACCTAGAAAAGAATTACCTGTGAGGAAAATCTAAGGAGTTCAACTAGTTTAATCTGAAGAACTGAAAACTGAAGGGAGACAAAGTATGAGCCCTCAAGTCTATGGAAGATTATGGCAGAAAAGATTAAATGAACTGTTTTCCAAGAGGAGAGGAAAAAATAAATAGGTTAAATTGCATTCAAGAAGACCTGACTTAGAGGCTAGAAAAACTTTCCAGCCTTGAGGGTATTTAAGCAACGTAACTGATTGCACTGGCAGGATGTGGCATCTCTATCTTCAGGTGCTTTTAAGAACAGGTTAGATAAACATCTGTCAGGAAGAGTTTAGATTTAGTGACCCTCTCTTCAGGAGAGATTTTCCACAGATGAATTCCTGAAGTGTTTGAGAAGATTTCAGTCTCATTTCCCAAGATTTTAACACATCTCAAAATTGTATGTTTAATGAATTTACAAATTAACAGAGAAGTACTCATCATCCAGTTGGTAATGTTGCATTATTTGAGTTGGTTTGTTATTTTCCTCTTTACTCTGTTTTATTTTCAAATAATGCTTCTATTTCTTAACAAATACCACCTTTAAGAGGTGCATATCAAAGCTGCATAACTGTAAGACAGAGCAGGACCCTGCTAATATTATTTATGAATAATAATCCTTAATGTATTACGCAGTTGTTTCACTTTGGCAGAGAGAAAGGATTCCATTTGCAATGTAAAATTCGCATAAATCCAATAAATAGATGAGCTGAAATTTAAACAATATGCTGGCTTTTAGAAATATGTGAAATAGTTGTAATTTTTGTAACTATAATCCTATTTGTTCCAGTCTTATTCCTGCAGTAAAATCATGGAATACCTGACTTATAAGGTCTTCTAGTTAATTTATATTCTGCTTAAATGTGTGCTTATTCTAGGAGGTTGGATTAAGAAGGAATACTTTCCTTTTTTGATTAATGTTAACTCAAAACACATACAAAACCATATATCAACAGATGCTTTTTGACACCTGATAAAGTCTGTTCATCCTGATATTTTTCTCCTAAAACATGCTTGTATAAACATTCTCCTATGTATAAAAACCAGCAGTTCTGCATAGCTTTGAAAGTCAAAAAGGTATTTAGGCAGCAGATGAGAAATGGTTTATTTTCCCCAAAGAGCATGGCTTTGTATTTTATGTTATTTTTATAGAACAAGGCTGCAGCTCTGTGTTTCAGTAGTCAGAAGCAAAAGGAAAAAGTAAAGGACATATAAATGTCCTTTTGATGCTTAACAGTGTTCACAAGACATATATATATATAAAATTTAAACACAGCTTTGTCAATGAGTTGTTCTCATAGAAGTACACTACAAAAAAATTATCACCAGTGAAGGAAGGCAAAAGACAAACTTATCCTTCGTACAGTAGCAGGTCTATTACTGTCTTAACAAAAAATGTTCCATACAGTAAATCCCATTGATATTTTTCTTAAATGCTTCTGTATTAATCACTTAAAATAAACCACTCAGAGTGATTTAGAAATGGTCTGTGGGCCTAAAACAGTGCTGGAGGACAGATGTTTATAATCACCAATGTTTCTTCATGTCAATTTTTCCAAATGTTTCTCCCTAGCAGATACCTAAGGTTTTGGTTAAGGGAATTTCAAGCTCAAATGATGTTCCAGATTTTACAGCACATTTGCATTAGAAGGCTCCATTGGTAAGGTCTAGCAAAAAGGGCAGTTCTGTAGCAGCAACATTCAATGTTGATAATGCCAGTTGGATTAGAGTTGAGCAATGTTTCCTTCTGAAAGCGAAAAATGTTGCAGAGTAGCTTGTGCCAGGTATCCATAGGGATAAAGATAGCATAGACTGTATGATACTGGTGGGAAAGCACTTAAAGTTTGTTACAGCTTTCCAAGATTAACTAGTATATTCATCAGACCTTCTACCCTAGTTTTTCATATGCTTCTCCTCATCTGAACTGGGAGAATTAAAAAAAAACAAAAAAACAAAAAAAACAAAAAAAAACAACAAAACAAACAAAAAAAACCAACAAACAAACAAACAAAAAAAAAACACAAAACAAAACAAAACAAAACAAAGCCAAAAAAAACCAAACAAACACAATCACAAAATTTTCTGTGCCAAAATAAAAGAAGCACAAAACTTACCATGTCCACTGAAATACATAGAAACATAATGATGAAGACTTCTATGTCAGTTTAGATTTAAAATTAATTATAATTCTTTTAAGATGAATTGCAGTCCTTGAAATAGACAAAACCATTGTTGCAAATGAGTACAAGTCCTTGTCTTTTTTTAAATTTTGTTCTAGTTGAAAAAAGTAGATTCAACATATCACTTTAAAACCAAAGTGAACTGAAATGAATAAACTAAATGTTAAAAAAGATAAAAGTCTTACAATTTGTGGTTTATTTCTGTGGAAAGTATATATCACAATCAAAAACAAGGGCCAGAACTGTCTATTGACGTAACTTTTCTATGAATAGCTGAAAGTTAATTAACAACTGTTGAACAATGATATTTGTGTAGATAAAACCAAAGAAGGCATTCTTATATTTATTTGTGGTAATACAGTATTATCCAGTGAAAAAAAAATGATACTTCAAAAACCCCCACAAACCAGAATAAACCAGGTGAATAGTATTCTGAAGACAAAATATATGTTCAAGATGATCGGTGACTACTGATATTGTCCTTTTACTTAATGCAGTAGGGTCCAACCAAATTACTTCAATGATTCACATGACAGACACACAGCAGAGAATCCTGTGAGGGATCTTGCTGACAGGTGACCTGAGCTGGTGCACACCTGGTGCTGAGAGCTAGCCTAGGGCTGGCTTCCCCCTGTCTGGGGATTTCAGGTCTTAGTGTTACCCTCTATTTGCAACACTCATCCGCTCTCTGTTTAATTTGCAAAATGTGCTTGTGTATAACTCAGCCACTCTATTTTCAGAATCTGGAGTGGAAGTGAAAGTTTGTATTGATCTACAGTTTAGGTGTACATCAAAACTGCATCAATACCTACAACAACTATATTACTCTGCTAATGTAATAAAGGATAATTACATGTAAGGAATGGTAAGTGACAATTCAAAGCATTCTTTCTTCTCCATTTTGGTTCTTGACAGAACTTTTAGCTCACTACACATACTATTTTTAGTGAAGACTTACATAAGCAACCTCATAAATGAGTCAGGCTACACGGTGAGCAAGTGCTGCTGGAAGGCATGTAATGGTTAGTTCAACACATCACCAGTCAGCGTGAAACCCTGGGATGTTTAATTAATGGGTGGAGGAAAATGGGAAACGGAACAGAAAAAAATCAAAATATATAATATGTATGTGTGTATATGTGTACATTGCTATACATATACAATAAACACAACTTCTGTCCCATTTGTCTTAAAAAATGTTCTCTATGTTCTTTAGAGGAACAACAGAGAATTTTGATGATGCTATACACAATATTAAAAAGTATTTCTTTCATTTGGAAATAAATAATAAAAAATAATATTAAAGATAAATTAAANAATATTTTAAATATTTTATATATATATATGATTTACTTGATAGTCTCATAGATCTTTCTAAGGGGTCAATTATTTTTTGCATTGTTCCTGTTCACAAAAAATCAGGTCATCCAATTTGTTTTAAATTAACCTTGAATGACATTATTTTAGCCTTAAATAATGGGCATGAACTGAACAATCTAGCAAAAATTTGAAGGGAGCAGCTTTTGAAAGCAATCAGGTTGAATGTTATTTTAAGTAAAAAACTTTTATCAAATAAAAAAATAAAATTGAATTTCCAAGCCTAGCAAGGTGGGCACATTAATATATTGAAGTTTTAAGTTTCTCACTGTAAGCAGTGTCACTTTCCCTGGTTGTGGTCACTCAGATATGCTTAGAAGTATGTTCAGTGCTTCTCATGCCTAGATAGTCACTTGGCAATATTTCTACTCATCTTAAACACAGAATTATCTGGGAAAAAAAATAATTCTTTATTACAAAAATAAATGAAAATTAATATATTAAATGTACTTGTTATCAGAGCTGTATTTCTAATGTGATCCAGTCCCTTCTCTAGTTATTTCACCTTTGTTTTGCCTTATTTTTATAAAAGTGCCTAACACATCATACATGTTAGCAAAACTAAACTGATTTTTTTTTCCCTCTTACACAGCTGAAAACCACACAATAAATTAAGAAAGATATGTATTAGTAACAACTGAAAAAAGCAGGACACACAGGCAAATTATTTTGACAACCTACTCAGATTAGATATTGTAACACAATGCAAGAAAAATGATCACATTTTATAAGGATATTTTGTTCTCACAACCAGCTGAGAGCTCAGAAAATTTAGATCATGATGACTTAACATGAGAGGAACATAAAAGCAGCACATTTCCTCTACAGTCACTTAGAATCAGTCTCAGCATCCAAAATTTCTATGACGTCAATAACTTGAGATCACAACATATAAAAAATTAAGAATCTCCTCAGGACAAATTAAATGTCTTAAAATAGAACTT
>VXAU01005829.1:339865-359316 GCA_013399695.1 Formicarius rufipectus | reverse complement strand
TCCTTTCCTACTCTTTCTGGGATTTTGACATCTCAGAAACAGTGGTTTTAATTACTTCTTCATTATTACATCTGAGAGGTGATTGGGAAGGAATTGATTTATTGGAGGGGTGGGGGGTTGCTACTTCTTTTCTATATACACTAATGTCTTACACTTTTCGTAATCTAATAGTCCTGATAAAGGAGTAATTTTAGTGTGAGTGTATAGGTGTACAACCAGGCCCACAGTAAAACAGAATTATAAAATATCTCAGCTTCAGCTCCATTTTACTCCTAAAATCTTCCTGTAAAATTGTCTTCAAACCTACTTTGAAAATGTGTAGGATGTTCAAATGCTCAGGTCTGTTATGTCATAATTTTCAGTAAAATAATACCATTATAGAGCAATGTATACAGTCTTCTGTTAAGTGTCATATTTATCAGACCAAACATGTTCACATGTAAATACCTTGGGTGCTGCTTTGGTATTGATATTTTTAGAAGGTTTATGGATTACTTTGGCTGCTTTTCCTTTCACATTAAAATTGTAATACTACTTGACACTAGTCTAGGGGAAAAAAAACCCAAAAACAAAAAAAAAAGCACAAGGACAAGACAGAAATAGGGTATATTTTTCCAGATGTATCAAACTGATATTAAAAGAATAATATGTCCTTCTTACTGAATAAGTCAGACAAGGAAGTCATGTTAAAAAGCAAATTTTATCTAAGTTAAAATTAGTCAAAAGTTTCATAATACCTATTTCATAATATACTATGGAAATATTTTAGGAAATACTAGATTTGACCCCCCACCCCTGACCTCCAAATATCGAAACAGTGTTGCTTTACCACAGGAAATGTTAACTCTCTGAAAGATGGAAACTTTCTATTTTAAAATGGCAAATTTCCATCTCAGAAAATGTGGATATTTCATTAATATTGTAGCTTAGTGTTACTATAAAACAGTGAAGATGAAAAAGGAGTGCTTTTTGCAAACATTCATTTTATCAATTGGAATGTAATAACAATCCATTTATTTATTCAGGACTCTTACTGTGGTACTTGAACCACACAGGTCCTAATTTGATATAAAAATGCTAGGATATTCATATGAACTTATTTTAAACTAGTTAAACTCAATGCATTCCAAGCCTGTGAGATGCAACATATGGATTTCTGTTCTCTAACCTTATGAACATTTGCACATGTTCAGGAAAGCCCACTGGATAAAATTTATGTATTGTTAATGATTTTTATTGGCCCCATGGCCCAAAGCAGTGGCAAAATGCCCAGGACTTTGAAAGAATCCTGTTTTACTTAGTATTCAGAATGCAGAGAGCCATAAAAATAGAAAGGGCTTGATGGAAGTCTGAATGCTTTCAAACTGGCAGAACTCAGGTTGCTTGTGCTATGCAGCTTTTTGTTGTCACATTTTTAAAATATATTTTTTTGGGGGGGGGGAGGATAACATAGCTCAACATATTAAACAATGATGTAAAGACAGATTGATGTCTTTGAGTTCAAATTTACCCACCATTTCTTGGAGGACCTGGAAAACCCTCATAAGCATAAATTGAGAGGGAAGTTAAAAAAGACCAACTTCACTGTATCTTTTTTTTTGTGTGTGTGCAACTGTCCGGAATTGTGTCTGTTGGAGTATCTGTTAAAATTTTGGGAGGAAAATGCAGCGTACCATTGACATTGAAGAGATGTGGCTTTCTACACCATAGTCACCTGTACCTGATCCTGAGTATGCTAAGGCAGATGTTTGTTCAAAAATCAATAGTGCTTCAAAACACAATAAAGCTTGTGGATTCCTTTCTGCAGCTACAACTGTGCTATTTATGCATTTTTCACTTTTCGCAATTCTTATGGTCATATTCTTTGATTTCATTATGTTAAGCAAATTATTAGTAAAATTGAAAAAAAAATATATAGTTCATATTTGGAAGTCTTTGACATAACTATGCCTTTTCCTCAACTCAAATCTAGGCTTCCATGTTTAAGCAGCAAATACGAAGCAAGAATGCAAAATACTTTGGTTTTAGACAATTATACCATTCCTTAAGGCTAAAAAAATGTAAAACTCTTCACAATACCTTAAATTTTTTAAGAAATAATTGGAAACGTTTTGGAGTGTAAATAGTTCCCCCGAAATCTGGATCATTTACAGTAGGACNTTATGTAATTGTATTACGAGAATGAGGAAAGGATGAAAAATAAGGTGGCATCTAAGCTATGTATGTTAAGAAGAAAATAACGTAAGTTATGATTTCAGGATGCTTTTTAACATCAAATACTGGGGAAGAACAGAGTAAAACAGGTTTTTTCCTCACACTAGATCTATTGCATAGTTTTAAAAACACTGGAAATTTTTTACTTTTTTTAAACATTGCAAGTGAAATTAAGAAAAAGAACTTTAATAAAGTTTCTGGGAGTTTTATTGCAGAAGTGATGGGATCCAATTCCACAGTAAATTTGTGTGCATACACTGCTGAGTCCTTAATACTCTTTATAAGGAGTCGAGAGCAATAAGAGCAACTCATCTGATCAACTTAAAACACATATTAGGACAAAATTAACTGTAACTAAAAAGCTCTCTACAACTGTTAATACATGAAAATAACATAAAGATTAGTATCTTGATTTTTCCAGTAACTAACTACATAATTGGGATTTCAGTTCTCATAATTCTCAATATTTCTGGGCTAAATTCTTCATTAAAAACAAAATGAAAATAATTATCCATCTAAAAATCTCACAAATGTCATCTGTGCATTACTATAAAACTTAAAGAAATAGTTTTTTACAGCTTAAAAAAAGAAATTGTAGAAACCCTTTTTTAAAAAATAATTAAGTTTAGCTTGGTGCTATTTCACTCAACATCTTTGGTGAAAGGAAAGAGTGGAAGAAGGATGACCAACATTATCTCAGAAAATTTATTCTTTAGAAGGCTATGTTAGAAAGCCAAGTTTAGGTGGCTTCCCACCTGTCCAAACATTAATTTTGGAAAATTAAACTGTAAGAAAGATATGAGTGATCAAAAGAGTTCTTCAGAGTAAAGACAGGTCTTTAAGTGAAGTTATAATTTATTTTACAAGTTTCAACTATAATTACCATATTAAAAATAATAAAAAATATCCCCCTAAGACATAAGATTCCTCTTATTGGTAGCCTTTACAAAGATACTGGTTTAATATGAACTTAAAACGAAGTTCACATCGAGTGACAATAAGAGTCTTATTTTGCTCTTTAAATATGCTGTTAGAGCCTTGATTCACAAAATTGCTTCCATTTTTAACACGACTCTTTTTTACTTNAATGTCTGTTGCTTTTTTTTCCCTCAGTTTCTTTCAAACCAAAAAGAAAGTTCTTTGCTGAACTAAATCTCTAGCCAAGTCACCTGTGAAAATGTTTGCTTTTCTTCGACCACTAGCCCTTTTTTATTTTTTTTTAACCAGGCTTTTATCTAACTGTGATTCAGTTTCTGGCAGCTTAGCAACAAGATCTTCCCTGCACTTTTATTCACAGCACAAGTGATCACAGATAGGTAGACTGAAGAAAGCAGCACAGCATTTATTCCCATGCGAAACTGTGCTCTTAAGAATTGGAAAAGTTCACTCTGTTACAGTAAGAAATGTAAAGCAGGCATGAACTGCATATAGCTTGAGAGAAGTTCTTGTCTTGCTTCAGAATATCAAGGTATTCAAGAATAATGGGTTTAAAGACAAAATTCTATCTTTCAATATTAGGAGTTATACAATTTATCATTGTGTTATATCATAATTTTAGTTGTAGTGCTGAAAAACTTATCTAAATTATACACTGAGTAAGTTTTTTATTCTGTTTTTATTTCTTCTGAAAGAGGATGGAGCCCTGCATTTTCTGCTATTTAAAGAGGGAAAAAATAATAACCATGAAGGTGTTGCTAACTGATCACCTAATGATTATTTCTAGCTAGCCAAGTATTGACATAGCCACAGCTTTGGAAGTGTTGGCACAACAGCTCTGGAATTCACATGTCAGCTGCTGTTAGCTGAACTCTTCTCCTGCATGACTGAAGCAGATGGCAACTTTCTTGAGCTGAAGGAAGACAGGATAAAAAATTCCTTGTACATTTTTTCATGCATTGAATATTCTTGAGTAGATTCTCAAGAATCTACTAGACAGTCTGTAAAGTTTAGGCAAACTGTAAAAAAGCTGCTCAACTGACAGCCTATAAGTATTCAACACATAAGGTAGAGATTTTTGAATCGAGAGGTCTATTAAATGTGGAATATTAGTATATTTTGTATTAGTGTACTCAGTATCAGCAGAGGCATATTAACTGGTAACTTGCTGTATAAGTTGTATGTCCCTGAAAGTTATCTTTAATCTGCTGGTATTCACATTTTGAACAAAATTATCTGAAATATGTATTTCGTACTGATGACTAATTTCTACTACATTTTTTGACAGTATTATTTTGTATGTCCATGCTGATTAAGCAGAGAGCCCTGATAAAACTGGTATTTGTCATTATACACTGTTGAGCTACATGCAGCAGAACTTTGTGTGTTGTAGAGAATCTTGCCAAAATAGCATCAAACAGTCAGATGATGACTAGAGATTAAAATAATAATTTGCTACTACTTCTTAGCATTATCTGCTTGGGATGCATACAGAGGCAGATTTGAACTATAAAATCAGAAGGTTTCAAATATAAGGAAACAAAATCACCTTAGGATATTTCAATTCTCATGTTTTGAAAAATAGAAAACCAAACAGGTAGATGCTCCACTTTAATAAAGATCTTCCTAGGATCACTGGTTTGACAAGCTTTTATTTAAAAAGTCACCTGTTCAAACTGCTTTCTACATTCTCTAATAGCTTTACTACTGATGCGACAAAAGCAGGCAGTTGACCAACCATGGTGATATAAAAGGAACCCCTGCTCACACAAAAATCACATATTGATGTAATATAGTTTTAAAGAAAGGTGGTTTTAATAAAGAATTCTCTTTATACAGGAGGCATTTTTTTTTAGATTTATATCCTGTAGACTATGATGACAACTCAATAATGACTGTGCCAGACCCCTATATTAATATGATTTAATATGGCAAGGTTTCCAGAAATGTGCTTTTTGATATATTGTGGGTCAAAAACTGTTCCTCTGAAGCTGAATCTCATCAACAGGGTGTTTTTTTTGGTTGGTTGGTTTTGTTTTGTTTGTTTAGTGTTTGTTTGTTTGTTTTTGGTTTTTTGTTTTTGTTTTTTTAATTCAAAGAATTATATATCGGAAAAGGAAAAAAAAAATAAAAAGAGAAAAAAGCAAATTAGTTAACTAGTCCCTACATACAGCAGATATACGGTCACTATGCCATACTCCTACTAGAGAAGCAGATTATTTCTTCTTTAAACCTTTTAAAGTTTGTAATTTTAGAGTTAAGAATAGAATGAAATTACTTTTGACTGCAAGTGTATTAAGTTGCAAATGCTAGGAGTATGCTAGAAGTGCCTTGAAGTACCAGCTATGGTACTTCTATGACTGCACTAAGGTGAAATATTCACAAATATTCAGAATAATAAAAATATATCCAAATAAAATATCTCAAAAATTCAGAATTTAGCAATTCATCAATAACACAGTAAATTAAACTTTTATTTCTTTCCAAAATCAATATGTTTTTGTAGACTTATGCATTTGGCTTATATTTTTGTGTATTTGTCTTTTCCCAGTTTATGTCAGAATACTTTGTATCTCAACTTAAAGCTGAATAAGGCCCATCAGTAAAGGTGTATGCAACTCTTTTAAGTTTTCTCTTTAAGTATGTAAAACCTCAGATTACGTTCATCATTCCTGTAAGTCTTTAATTAGTTATCCAAGGATGATTTTAACCTTCTCATATAAAATAACTATGTATAGATACACAGGTAGATGAATGTGTGTTGTGTTTGTGGTTTCTACATCCAAAAACTTCTGTCTGAATTCAGATCAAAGAAGAAATGTAGAATTCATTTATATTTTGGGGCAAAGTAACAAAATTTTTTGAACAGTATAATCTCCAAATATAGGCAATAGGTATGTCCAGTGCATAAATTTACAAATAGTCTATTAGACTGGTTTAAGAGAATATTGCCAAAGACACTGTGTCTGTGCAAGATATACTAGTGCAACATCAAATTCTTAGATCTTTCTTTAAATAAAATAATTTCAACAAGTAGCTATTTTTCAAATTATATTTATTTCAAACCAGAGTATTAGCAGATCTGAACAGCTGCAAGGAATTGTCTATGTATTTAAGACTCTCCAAACTCTTGAAAATATTCTGTGAATGGATTTACCTGCAGTGAGTGTTAGGTGTAGCAGTATCCAGGTGTAGACATTGAAATAAATACTTTGTGCAGCTGTTATCCTCCTAAGCCTGAAAGGAGTGAGATAGTCAGGAACTGAACAGTGAGAAATAGCTTAAACTAAGAGTTTAACCTAATCTTACAGACATGTGTCACTGAGTAGGGCTCATTATATTTAGTAAAAGCGAAGAGATTACTAGTAAAGGGACATCACAGAATTCTGCATAACTGGGCAAAACTTTGGTCAATTTTGACTCAGAGGCAGAATAAATTTTTCAGGACTCATTTTCTAATAGAAAAACTACAATGTAGACTTTAGAACTTGTAGGCGAAAATTCTTCTAGTTATTGTTATTTAAGTAATGATATATCTTACTGTGTTTGGAGATGCCAAAGAAGTTGAAATAATCTATATAGTTTGGAGCAATTGTCAGGTTTATGCCTACCTAAATATTCTGCATTTGATGTGAGCCTCTGGCAAGAATTTTGGGAAAAGAATTTGATATGAGGCAGATAATGAATTTTCTTACCACTGAGGTTTTCTCAGTGTTTCTTTTGCTTAACCACAGGAAAGGTACATACAGCTTGGGAATATAGTGTGTCTAAAAACTTTTATAGTCATTTTTTCATAGCAGAAATTCTAAAACTGCAGAAGAAGCATCATATAATGTTTTGCTTCATAATTTTTTTTGGTTGTAATTAAAAAAGCTACATAAAATACAAGGTTTCATTCATATTTTAGATGCAGACAACAAACACAATAATTGAAACAACATCATAATGATTCACATCATCTTCCCTGATGTATTTCACACATGCTAATCAAGGTNATATATATATACACACACATATATCACCTGAAGTGTTATGTATCAACCATCACCTGAAGTGTTGTTGTGAACACCCCATCATTGGAAGTGTTCAAGATTTGTCTTTGAGCAACCTCATCTAGTGAAAAAGTCTCTGACTATGGCAGAGAGGTTGGATTTGGGGAACTTTGAAGAGGCTTTCCAACCCAAACAATGCTATGATTTTATAATACTGTGATTCTATATGTCTTTGTGTCTATACAAAAGAGTTCCCAATGTTATTAACACAGAAACATGCTTAGGATTGTAGAATAAGTATCAAAAATAGCATTTTTCATTATTTAACATCTTACAGTAAATCTTTGCATTACTATTAGCTCTAGTAATATCTAAATTGATGTCATTATTCTATTTCAGCTCTTTAAATCTATTAATTTTATTTCTATGTTTTATACTTTATTAGCTTTTAAACATGCTTCTGATTGTATTGAAACATTTTTCTACTTTATGCCTTATGTTCATATCTCTGTTACCATAATACCCTATAACTTTACATGAACAAGATAAATCTGATGTCACTTTGCCTTGAAGAAGATTATAGTGCCATAAATCTTACCTTTGAAAGCTCACAAATTATATCAAAGCTCTTGAAGAAATATTTTATACACTCAGAAATCTCACTTCAGTACTCCTGAGGGTTTGAACAAGTTTTTTGAAGGAGTTTAATTGAAACATATTGAAAAAAAAGGAAAAATCTGCCTGATCAAAGAAGTTCTGAAGAAAAGCCCTCCTATGCATGCAAGGGGCTTTATTTAATGATATGACTACTAATAATTGAAATTTTGCCACTAGCAAGGCTGAGCCTATAAAATTGGTATCCATCTGTCCTGTCTTCCCCAGCTTAAAAACACTGACCTTTTCACTGTTTTAACTACTGGGTCTGATTTATGCAATCTAATGGTAGACAGGGATTCTTCTCTGTTTCCTTTTGCTTCTCTGCAAAGCATAATTCCACTTCTTATTCTCGTCTGGAGAACATAGAAATACTTCGCCTGAAAATCCTCTGAAGTATCAGTACAGAACAAAAGCTAAGAAATTGCAGTCCTCTAGTGTTGTAACTTCACTTCTCTCCTAGGTGAATTTTGCAAATAGTGTAGAGAGTAAGAGGCTGACAGCTTTTTAACACAGCTGAAATCTCTGGCAAACACATTTGCTGAACTTTCAGTTTTCAAATAAATGCTTTGTCATCTCATAATAAGGATAAATTTAGTTTAATTTTCAAACTTGTCTCTTCAGGAGGTCTTTAACAATTCTGCTGTATGATTTACTGGGAAATTTTATTTAAAATTATTGCTACTGGGCACAGAAGACTGTGGAAGCCAAAGCTGAGCTTTTTCTTAACATGTATCAAGTGTATGATAGTGGGGACAACTACAGACAAACATTTAAGAAGCAGTATATATATGCTCTAAGGCTCATCAACGTCATAGTTACACAGCGTAAACAAAGCAGATTTAATGAATTTAAGACATGCACAGTCACAAATTGAGAGGTCTATGGCATCACTCAGCATTCCTTGCACCACTCTGTGCAATACAGATACAGAAGCAGATGTGTGACTGATGAAGTGGAATTAAGCACTAATTTGTATTACTTCAACGGTGCATTTTATTTTCTTCAATTACTGTGTAGGTGTTTTAATCATGGCTTTTATTTCAAATAAGTAGTAGATATCTGGCCCAGTAATCTATGAATTCTCTTCTGTTGCTTAACTCTAATGGACTTTTTTATAGTTTTTTTTAAAGATAAAATTTTCCCAGAAGAAAATGTGGTATAAAGAAGTAATGAAAAATATATTGATGATGATTTTGGTGATACTGGAAGTAATTTTATTTTGTAATAAACCAATTTCCTGTGTTTATTTTTTTTCTCAAGAAGCTTTGATTTTTATGAACATTTATCAGTTCACGCTTCTTGTTTAGTTATCTGACCAGTGTAGAATAATGTGAATTTTTTTACAGCTTTTGTTTCTGAGGTGACTAATATACTGGTGTTCTAGCATGTACTTTGATAGACATGGGGAAAAGCTAAAATATCTCAAAATTAGAGTGCACTTTTTTTCCTCTAATTCATTGTCTGTACATTTTCCCTGCCAAGAAATGAACCTGTGAAGGCTCCTTTTCTACATTATCATCCTGAATTACTCCTGATTTATTTAATGCATCATGAGACCAATTTACAAGCCATTTAACTCTGTCTCTCTGGATACAGTTGTGCATCATCACACCTAATCTTGTTTATAATATTTCTGTCAACAAAGCAGTTCTTACAAAGTTCTAGATGCCCCTGGACTATGCAATTATTTATATCAAACTGGAATTATTTCAGATGTTAAATGTGTGCAATTCCCCTTTTTGTATGCTACACAGCTGTGAACTTAGTATGGGGGTTTTTTGGTTGGTTGGTTGGTTGTTGCTTTTTTTTTTTCTCTTTTTTATTAATGTGGATTTTTTTTTCTGGATATCTAGAAAATCAGCTCAAATATACTGTTCAATTAATAACTTCATCAAAATAATTTAAAAAAGCTAAACCATGCTGCTTTATTATATATTTACAAGGAAAACAAAAATAAACAAAGTTTCTACCATGTCAGGTCATGTTACATCATTTTCTCCAAAGGTCTGGTGTCCAGTTCTATAAGAGCTATGATTAATATTCTAATTATGAAAGGGATATATGAGCTCTGTTTCACTGGGGCTTAGTCACAATATTTAGATGCAAGGTAACAAATCCTTAGATTAGTCATGAATGAGACTGCTTTGCACTGAAATGAATTATTAAACAAGATCATTGTGTCAATATTATCTGTTGGTGAGATAAACCACTGAAAAATCCAAATTACGAGAAGGTGGTTCAGCAGTGTTCTACATATAAGTACTGAACTGCTAATATGTTGCATTATGTATCCATATTATAGAACCATAAAATATCCTGAATTAGAAGGGACCCACAAGGATCATCAAAGTTCAATTCCTGGCCCTGCACAGAACAGCCCCAAGAATGACACCATGTGCCTAGGAACATTGTCCAAAAGGTTTTTGAATTCAGACAGGCTTGGTGCTGTGACTGCTTTCCTGGGGAGCCTGTTCCAGCACTCAACCACCCTCTGGATGAAGAACCTTTTACAGACATCCAATCTAAGTCTCACCTGACACAACTTCAGGCCATTCTCTTATATTCTGTCACTGATCACTTTAGAGAAGAGACCGCTGCCTAGCTCTCCACTTCCCCTCATGAGGAAGTTGTAACTGCATTAAGGTGTCCCCTCAGTCTCCTCTTCTCCAGGCTAAACAGAGTAAGTGCCCTCAGCTGCTCCTCACATGGCTTCTCCTCAAGGTCCTTCACCATCTTTGTTGGCCTACTTTGAACACTCTCTAATAACTTAGTATCTTTCTTATATTTGTGGTACCCAGAACTGCAAAAAGCACTCAAGGTGTGGTTATGTGTGGCATACAGACAATAATGCCATAGATTGCTTGCAGTGAGGTGTGAGGGTTTAGTTGTTAATAGATATGAAATATTTGAAGTCCACAGATGGTAGTTACTCTCAGAGCGCAAAATGTTATTATTGTCTTACATGTAGAGGACTGTTACTCAGTCTGATAACATGTATATTCTACCAGCCTTGTGATTTGTTAATCAAACGTTTCTTGAACTGGAAAGATATGCAGTGCATATGTTAATATAATACAACCTACTGAGCTTGTAGGTTGTATACAAACACTCATGTATTATTCAGAGTTTTTAATAAAGTTGCTAGGCAACACAGCTGCTTAGTGTAAACTCTAAAATACCATAGATAGCAATATAAGCAGTAAATACTAATATCTTTAGATAGTCAGGAGCAAGAAGAGTTTTTATTGATGTTTTCATCTCAGTAAAGTTACTTTTTCTCACAGGAACAGCAGGCTTAGTTTGATAGCTTGAAGAAGATGCAATCAAGGATCCCAGAAAAGGCTGTAGGTAGTTCTTTATTGTGTCATCCAAAATACTAGTCTGCATTAAAGATAAAGGAAACTAAATTTTAATGACCTGAACCTAGATTCCTTTGTCAGGCTTCAAATGCCTGAAAGTTAGGAGCCCACCCATATGTGGAAAGAATGAACTTAGTCTCTGCAGAAATTTAATTCTCCCCATTGACTCTAGAGGAAATGCTTATATTTAGGTGTGTGTCACAACACACTCTTCATAGGAATAGCAGGCTCAAGGGATTCCTATCTTTTTTTCCCAGTACACACTTCAGTTTTGCACTTCTTTATTTATTTACCATAGCAGGTTGTTCATGGGCATTATTGTGTGTTCTACCTATGAGTTTAAGAAGTCATCCTCACAAACAGACCAGCTCAATTTTTAGAGGACTTTGTTATAATACGGACAAGAAAAGGCGCTCTTGGAATCACTGAACAACCTTCTTTAGAGTTTTATTTGGTGTTCCTTTTTCTCTTGCACTGTTTATTGATGTTCCTGAAATACAGTTTATATCCTCACATTGTCAATTTTTCAAAGGGAAGATTTTAAGAAATGGATTTCTGTTTGTTATGCTTGTAAGAGTGTACACGCTTTCAGTTGCTGGAGAGAACTCAAGAGGATGGTATTAAAGAGGCAAAGGACAAATGAGCATTTCCACTATTAGCAGTATATTTAGTGTTCTCTAGAAGCAGCGGGGAATTCCAGAAAAATAATACTGCTGAGCTAGGAAGTATCTTGGAATATTGTTATTTTTTCTCATCACTGTCAAGAAAATTCTGCAACTCATGCTACATTAATTTCACGTGACCCAAAAACAGTCCAATAATGTAAATAGAACCTTTGTTGACAATAATTCATCTAGGGTATGTCTATATTGGGAAACATAAATGGAGGCTGCATAGTGAAATTACATCAGAATAAAGCTTCTCTTTGAGGGTAGACATCATCTCTCTAAGGTGCAGAAAACAGGATTTTCACTAATTTGGGAAAAGGAAGAGTTCACAGGTGTAAAGCAGCGCATTATAACTCCTGTGTTATAGTTCATGTGGATGTTAAAGACCTTCCTACACCTTAACGTAGAAATAGTGGGGTTTAACTATTATTACATAATTATTATTTGGAATTTTAAGTATAAAACTTTTTTTTTTAATGTTCACATTTTCAGTTATTCATTGAAATATTCTCTTAATGAACAGAAAATTATACATCATAAAGGCATTAAACTATATTGTATTTCAAATCTACCTGCAATGCTCTAAATACATTGCATATTTAAGCACGACTGTTTTCCTTACAGGCTTCGAAGTTGTCATAATCTTTGATTTTGCTTTTGGTTTTGGATAAGGATTGCTGAGGAAGACAACACTAGTTTAGAACTGAAGTCTCAGTCCTATCAGCATAAACTGAATTTAAACAGAGACTAACTCACTTAGAGTTGATGATATTTAGAAATGGAAGGAAAAGACATTTTCTGGCATTGTTTTGAATATTTTTTTTTACTGATTCCTGGTATTTATCTAGTCTTTTTTTGTTTTGACACTGCCAAAATTTTCATTACTAACAGTCCACCTTAAGAAAACACTGGAACATAAAGTGTTGGTCAGAGCTAGTACACCATTAATCACAGGCTCAATTATCTTCCTTTTGTACTGCTGTAAATCAGAAGTGACTGCATTGATTTCTATGGATTCCCACTAATACAGAGTAATTTAAATCCTATAATGTCATCATAAGAATAAGGCATTTTTTCAATTCTCTATGTGGAACAGCATTAAGAAGGAGGAAGGGAAAAAAAATCCAAATTGTTTAATTGCAAGAATAAAATTTTCTATCAGCACAAGTCCATTTTAAAGATTTAGCTACTCTTAAAGCAAAACTTGAAGTTCAAAACTTGTGTTACCTTATGTGAACTACTTATTCAGAAGGCACACTTAAAATTTAATCTAGCAGGTATTGTTAAGAACCAGAGCTGTACTGTACCTGGTTTTGAAAACAGCTGAGTGCCCTTATTTTCCACCCTGGAGTTGAAAATCGTCTTGATGTTCCCTGTTTTAACATTCCCTTTACTAGAAGAGATTAAAGTAGGTCAGAGTAGCAAAGATTTAAAAAATATTTGAAAAGAGATTGTGAATTCCTTTAGGGATCCCAAAATCTTAGAATATGTAAACAAACAAACAAAGAAGAAACCCAACCAAACAAAAGAACCCACATAATCTAACCCACTCCTCTCTGTGAATTCATTAACTCAGTTCGCTATGTGACAAAGGTTCACCATAACACAGAGATTTAGCATCCTATTATCATCCAGTTATTATGATCCACTTTAATTTTTGTTAATTGCTTCATATTTTTACTTGCATTCTTGAAAGGAAGGCTGTTGTTTCAGAATTGCATGTTTCTCTTTTTAATGGTCCTTAGGAATACCTAAGTTTATTCATATATGTCGGACTGTAGGAATGCTGGGGTTGAAATGTGCTAAAATATTTTAGATAATTTAAGAAGACAGGTATACTGAATGGAGTCTCTAAGTCATACACACCAACATATTTATATGCATATACACACACATCCACACCCTCTATCATAAAACATACATATAATTTTTTCTTTCTCTTTACTTCAATTATTTGATAATGGTGCTACATGGTCCTAAAGGGGAAACTTTAGGTATAAAAATCATGAGGACTGAGTGGGTTCATAAAATTCACATATGCACCCCCCTATTGAGGCACCAGGATTAGATGAAGATAGAACTAAGCTGGGTATAGAGGATGGGAAGCACAAGGAAAGGAGCTGGACAAGATAGTAATGAATGAAATACGATTGTCGTGAGAGAGAAAAAGCATGAAAATGAATCAATAGGAACAATGTTAGGAAAGAACTAAATTTGGGAAAAGCAAGATAAAACCACAGTTATTTTTTGGATTGTTTCGCATTAATTGTTTTACATATTACTAGAGGACATAATTGATTGCTAAATGTTGAAAATTTTGGATTGAATACATCTTAAAACCTCTTTCTCTGTTTCTGAAAACAATACTATGAAAAAAAATTAATATAAAAAATAATACTATCAGTAAGTGGGAATCATAGAAATTTCACTATCTATAGCCCAAAGGGAGAAAGAAATAATTATTAAGCTGTACAAACAAAATTTAGAGTGGTTGCTGACTGCTTCTCACTTAGGCACAAGTGTAACAAAGGCAGTCTTAGGATAATGAACTAGTTCTTATGTGATTATTTCTATTATTCATTTATTTTTTCTAATACAACTTTAAGGGTTTTTAAATGAAGATTTGTCGACATCATCCTTTACTGTCATTCTATGTGCCGTACTATGTTGTCAAGATTCTTTCAAGTTGTTGGAGTGCAACAAATACCATGACAGCAGCCATTTTTTCCCCAGAGAGCTAAAGCCTATTTATCTGAAGTAAACTTAGAATTTGCCAATATCACCAGATGAAGGCACCACCGTCTAGCCAGAACTGTCCTATTTTTTTACCAGATAATTAGCAAGATATAAATTTTCACTGACTGTGTTCTTCAAGACTTATACAGAATTTTAACAGCTTGTTTTTTTTCCCTGGCTGTCAGTGTTTGAGACAGTGAGAACTAAAAAGATTAATCACAGTTAAAGAGGGAAGTCTGCATCTAGTAAAGGAAGGCTTACTCTCAGAAGTGTGACAGGCTAATCTGCCTCAATCTGGGGCATTTCAATTTGATTTCTGCCATTTACCTTATATTACTGATTCAAGTATTGAGGAAAAAAAAAAGATATAAACAGTCAAAGAAAATCTTAGGAAAAATCGTTTCCTACTCCTCCACCATACTATGCTTCAATCAGTCATATCTCCAATTCATAGTCTGAACCCTTTATTTCCCACATGTTACATTCAGTTCCTTTGAAGCCCCTTTCCTAAGACCACAGGTGGTAGAGGATTTGGAGTTTGCACTTAGGAGTTTCTTTCTGCTGCTCTGTACTTCTCATTTATTTTCCTTCACTGCTTCTTGCTCTTTAAAATACTCTCCTGCCCTGGTATGGTTCACCTGCTGTTGCCCTCCTTGTGGTATCCCCTGCCCCACCATAGGTCCTCCACAGGCTGCAGTCCCTTAGGGGTGTTCCTGCCCTGGTGTGCATTACCCATGGCCACAGTTCTCTTGATATCTCCTCCATCACTGAGAATCTCTTTCCAAGGTTGTTGCTCCATCTGTGTCTCCTGTCCCTCACAGCATCTGCTCTTTCTCTCTAGAGGCACCATGAGCTGAAGTTCTGACATTCAGTGATTTATTTGGCCAGTTTCACAGCATCATGGAACCATCTGGGATTGGCCCAGGGCAGTTCACTGCCTTCTCCCAAGCAGCTCACCTTGACAGCACCCTTCTACCAAGACTCTGCCATTTATGCCCAGTATAAAGACAAAACACAGTTGTAACGATAGACTACACACCCAGAATGGAATATGATGCTTTCCCACACAGGCTTGGTGAATTAGTGAAGGAACATGAATAGTGACAAAATGTTTTGAATTTGGTCTCACTTGAGACCTTATGAACAGACAGGCTATTCATGAAATAAACAGATTGCATTTGTTTGCAGTTTGCAGAGTATGATGGGCTCAGAAAATGTGGGTTATGTCTACAAAACAAAGTCACTTTGCAGCTTTTCATTACAGATTCAAGTAATCTGTGAAAATCAGTAACACCCCCAGCCTATACTTGTACCTCAGAAAGGGATTTGTGCCTATTTGACCTTTTGAAACTGCATTCATAAATGTTTTTGCACTCAGATGATTTCTTTTTTTCCCAGTGATACATCCTTGCCAAATTAAACATTTCTGTCCTTTATAGTGAGATGGGTGTTCAGAGCTAATTCTTAATGTGATCATTTCCAGGTTCTCAGTTCAATATGATTTATCTACCTGAAAGAAGTATTATGGTTGTTATCAGCCACCACTAATGAACACATGAAAATGATACAGTAAGTACTTCTGTAGGCCAGTCACAGAGTCTAAATGTAACCATATAAACTACTGCTGCAGTTCTGGTACTCCTTGGGATGTGTTGAAATGAAAAGTTGCTAACAGATATGAGTGTGCAGATTTAATATAAAAGAATGTCTGTAAGCCAGCTGGCCTAATGTTTGTGCACTGTAAGGAGGTCAAAGGCCTTGCATGGTCTTAATAAATAGAATCAACTGACTTCATATATATTTTGGCACTAATATGAGGCCTATGGCATCATTTCCTGGGGTTTAGTACAATATTAATAAAAAGGCTATTCCAGATTAGGTCCAAATCAGCGCTATGGTGGAGAATAGTTTTTCTCTTTGCTCAATCAGAAAAAAAACCAAACCAAACCAAACCAAACCAAAAAAAAAAAACCAAAAAAAAAAAAAAAAAAAAAAAAAAAAAAAAAAAAAAAAAAAAAAAAAACCCAAAAAAAAAAAAAAAACAAAAAAAAAACAAACAAACAAAAAACAACAAAACAAAACAAAAAAACACCACTTAATGAAATAAGGCACAGCTACTTATGGCATTACTTTGAAATATCCACACAAATACAAATGCTCAAGTTAAGTTGAAGCTTGCTTCACTTTATTTATTTCTCATTAGTTTGCTTTAAATAATTTACTTCTCTGGGAATGGGAAAAGAAAAAAATAAAAAAGAAACAAGTCTTACCCAGGCCAGAGAGATGAATAACAATATGCCAACAATAAATCCAGGTTTAGCCTTTGGCTCTGAAACACCCTGAATTCATTACATTTGTTTATTCAGCCACTGTTAGCCTGTTGTGACAACAAATTAAAGTCTGATTTAAATTAAAGCAAATCACAAAATAATTAGAAACTTCTTGTCTCTCATACCACTTTCCAGCCCTTCATCAGTTACTGGCCCAGGTTAGGGATTCACCACCTGCCATCTGATGCTTCAGAAGGTTTATCTGTTAGGCATCCTTCAGAAGGTTTATCTGTTAGGCATCCTTTACCTTCAGCAACATTGGAATTTTGTTTCACATGTTATGTGATGTTCTCACACATTAAGCACTGTTTGACCTGCTTTCCTTCAAAGACTCTTGCTTTAGATCTCAGAGGAAAATACACCTCTTGATTTCTTCTTTACAAGTCCTAAGTGCTTGTTTCATACCCTCATTAGCCATTTTTTCTGAAAAATTTTCTGAAAGCATCTCTGAAAGACATAATTTCAAACCTTTTTTTCCACTGCAGTGCGTTCTATTTCAGTAATGAACTGTTATGACTCAGTGTGCAGTACTCATTCCCACAGATGTGTTCTTAATTTGTGAGAGCCTATAATCCTGTCCTTATTATTTTATTTCACTTTTTCTCCTTGATAAATGTCAAAGCCAACTTTGTATTTAAATATGGAAGCATGGATATAGAAGTGAGTATGGGAAAAGTAATATGTTAAAACTCTTAATCCAGGGCAGTAAGTGTCATTCATGAATCAATAGTACGTGCATTCCTCCCCTTCCTGAAGTATACAAGTTATCTGTGTTTAAATTAGATGTTTAGGACTTATTTTGAAAAATAAAAGAATCATGTCTTTTCAAAGTCTTTTTCACCAGGATGGATTTTATAAAGTGAATGTGTGTGTGCACTTGTGTGTGTGTATGAATTTTTGATGGCTGAGGGAGGAAAGACAATGAAGTAGTAATTTCAACATAAATAGGTGGAAAATTCCTTTCAGTTTTATTTCAGCTAAGATAAAGCAAAATCTTATATTCAATGTCTGTCTCATTTTGTTTTGGGTTGGGCTTTTATAAAATAAATAGTTTTGGATTCAAAGAGTGGGGTTGAATTTCCTAAACTTTATTGAGTGTTGCCTTTTTAGATACCTTAATGTATCCTGTTTTCCTTCCACCTGCAAATGCATTCTAACAAGTTTTTGATAACATTTTAGAGTGAGAAGGAACTGATGTTGCCAGTGGTAAAACCATTAATTTATAACTTTCTGTATCTGTATGGTGAGCTGCTGTTATTAACACATATGCCAGTTTTGGAATGATGTGTCTTTCAAAAAGTTGTTTTTCTGTAATTTTTCTATTTTAAGGTATGACTTAATCTGACATGCAGATGAAGCTTGTAGAAATTAAAAAAATACACCAAAACAAAATAGGAAACTGCAGTTATCTTATGAATGATGCTTTTCAAATCATTAAACTTGTTGAAACAGATGCAACATATTCCTTTTTTTTATTCTCCCCAGATTATTATCATCCTTGAGGTCACAGACAAATATAATATACTCAGCACTCCTGCTAAATCACTTGAATTACACTAAGGATTTATAAAAGGAACTCATCTAAGACTTAAGCCTTCAAACGTAAGTCAAACTATAAACTTGGGAGCAGAAAGATTTGTGTTACAGACATGATTCTGTATGAAATGCTGTGCAAGTTACTTAACATAAACAACTTGTACATGTAGAGTGCTACACATTCTTGATCCCTTTTTGCCCTTTTCAAAGGATGTAAGAATTGAAGTAATTCTTAAAATATACCTTCAATGAAGTATTTTCAATAACATCCACAGAATATGAGCCACCTTGAATCGAGTTCCTTATGTAACACTTTCTTGAACTTATGCGTTTTGTGGAGAAAAGAGGTTTCAGAGATATGGGCTAATAAATGATAGGATGAAAAAATATTTCGCATCAGTCACAAGAAGTGCACTTATCAAGATTAATTAATGAATTGATTCATTGCTACTTACAAGGACATAAAATTAATTCACAAAAACTTTTGTATATGCCTTAGGAAAAAAATTACACTGAAAAACAGACAACACAATGTTTAGTCAAGTGCAATAAGTGAATTAATTATTAGCAAGAAACTGCTCACACACATGCATTTCAAGTGTTCAAATGAGAGAGCTATTTCACACTGTGAACAAATGAAGTATGAAACTCTAGTTTTAAGTTCCTAACTAGATAAATGCTTTTTGCTCTTTAGCACTTCCAACTATGCTTTGACTTCATCCATCCGCTTGCTAACCAACAGCATTTCTGGAGGAGAGAAAGCAGGTCACTCCAGAAAAATTAAGAAATCAAAAAAAATTTCCTGGCCATAAATCTTCTAGTAATCCCCCCCTAATTTCTTTATATTTTCCACTTGATTTGACATCTTACATGGCCTTCCTTTCTCCCAATAATGTACTGAAAAATGCAATAATATTCTGAAGAGAAAAAATATGTTTTCTAAGTTGACTGGTCTGAAGTCCAGCTCAGTGGAAACAAACAGAAACTGAGATATTCTTTGAGAAATTGTAATGAACTTATGGG